>JAIPRK010000315.1:0-151547 GCA_025469195.1 Chaitophorus viminalis
TATATATCTCACAAATCAATCATTTTTCTTTTATTTTTAATTTCACCCGAACTTCCTTTCCGGTCATCCCCGCAACGGATTGTCAACACTCCGGCGAACTTCATCATACGGAATTGACGTCCACAATATGTATAGTAAAACTTGCTTAAGATGCTTTTGCTTAAAACGCTTTCCCGCATAATAAGTTGTTTTCCGTCGGTCCCTAGACATTTCCTATACTATAGTCAATGTAAAAACTACATGTTCAGTACACACCGCACCTCGCATTACATTAAAATACGTTCTATCGACCGTATCGATTTTCCTCCACTGAAAATTTTCCTCCAAAAAAATAAAAAATAATTCTAGACCATTTTTCTCCAATAAATAATAAAGTAGGTAATACAAATAATTTATTTATAGCAAAGCAAAAAAAAAAAAAAATATTTTTGTCAGGTCATTATGTTCAATATAAATAAAATAATAAAATAGTTAGTAAAAATAATGGGCTTCACTTTGTTGTACAGTTGGTGGTAGAGTGTACCTCGTTTATAGGATAGGTCATTATTACAATGGATTTGTTAAGTTTTAATGCAATGATAGATATCATTGTATACGGATAACGATTCTAAACGGAGTTAATATGTTTGTCTAAAATGCGTATATAATAATATAGTATTTTATATTTAAATTGAATTTTAATGCAATTTCGTAAAAATTTAAATTTAAAACAGTCATAAATTTTTTTATTTTAAGTCTGGTAGACATTTTTTATATATTTTTGAAGGTAAGCTTATGGACAACCTATTGTTAAAATTTTGAACCTAAAGTACAAGCAGAAAAAATTTTATGAATTTTCAACCACAAAATAACTTGCAAATTATCGCGATTTTAACATATTTTATACAAATTTGAACTTTATGGGCTAGTAAAAAAAATTTAAGTGAAACCATCTCCGATATTTTTTAGTTACAGTTAGTGTAACTTATATTTAATCCTTTAGTACATTTTAAAGAGTTTTCGGACAGCCAAAAAAAATGTATATATATTTAAAAAAAAAAAACTTACAAAAATCGAAAATTTAAATTGTCTATAAATAAGTCAAAATATGTCAAAATACTTTGAAAACACCAATATAAAGATTTAGTGAAAATTTCAAGTTGTTGCGGTTTTTCGTTTTTGAGTTAGAGCATTTTAAAAAACCGATATGATTTGTCAGTCTAAAATTTTATATATTATATTATATTTTACATGTAATTTTATGTCAATATTCGCTGTTAAAATGCTTTTAAAAAAAATTGTGCCTATGGATTTTGATGATTTTTGAATGACAATAAAAACTATTTGTGTGGAATCTTCTATTAAATTTTCAAGTATTTTGTATTAGTCAATTTTTTTATCACTGATTATAAAAAAAAATGTAAAAAATTCGAATTTTTTAAATGCCTGTAAGTGGCTTAAAAATCAATATAATATTTTGAATAAAATGTGATATAGAGGAAATGCCTATTTTAACAACTGGTGAAAATTTCAAGTTTCTGCGACTTATACTTTTTGAATTATAACAAATATTTAAAATCGCTATTTTATGCAATTTCGTAAACATTTAAATTTCAAACGGTCAATCATATCGGTATCATATCAACGGTATCGTATCACAGTTGCGCGGACACGTTTCTTACGGTAATATAAATTCGGTGATCAGCACATATATTCGGTTAGGTACATACAAAGTGAATTTTAATAAGCTCGCAAAATGCCGTACGGATTAGTCGAAAAGTCATGAGAAGCATAATAATAATATGTCTCCCGCGTGATTCTCCTCGTATGTCCCGTATAGGTTTTCGTCGCATCTATATGCTATAATTTTAATGTATTTTAATTGTTTTACTTTTTATTTTTCATAAAAAATACCCACCAGGTCTCTCGTATGGGCCACGTGGGGGCCCTGTATGGATAACTATACTAAGTATACTTCATACCTAAAGGACACGCAACACTTCAGTGATCTCCACTGGTTTCGTTTGTCACTGCTGCTTGTACACATATTATGTTCATACCATATTATTGTATTTTGCTTATAATTTTCCAAGAACAATGATGGCTCATCCGCACGTGTGTATTCTGCGTGTTTATTTTTATTTTACTATTTATAACCATTATTACTAATAAATAATAATAATACCTATTTCGATTGGTATACGTGCACCGTTGTCGCCGTGCGTATAAGTGATTGTTTCGACATATTATTATAATATATACAGTTCTCGAAGACGTGAAGTCGCTATAGTTATATGACGCAGACAAATCCTGCGATCATTATGACATAATATGTATACATTTTTATGCACATGGTATTTTCGTAAAAATAATGTGTTTATATTAATTTTATAACGTCAATAAAAATGAAAAACCGGTCTTAAATAATTATCATAATAACAATTGTAACGTAATAAATGATTTAGATTTGACAAATACATATAACCACCCCATGTAATCGTGTCGGACTTATCTCGTTTGGTTGCAGTTTAATGCTCGTTTACGACTACGTTTGTGTCGAAATTCAATGGCTTCTCGTCACCTCAACACTTTTGTTCCGCTGGAATATCTACAGCAGCTGTGTTGCCGGCTTGCCGCTACGGAAAAAAAATTGTAATTATTATTGAAACGGTTGTGCAAACGGCGTGTATTCGCTGTCATGTCATCTAAAACTTAATGGTAATATTGTCTCAGTTTATTATTGTATAGTGTCATAATATTTATAGTAGCGATGAACATTTAAAATGCATAAAACATAAGTTTCGACAGAAAAAACGGATCCGTCTGTTTGACTGTCCACACTCCGTGGTGTATATTATTTCCTACCTATATCAATATCATTATATAGTTGGATGATATTCTACGGGTGAAAACAGTTAATATTTTTTCGACCGTATGATACTTGAATCATAAAACATTGTGAAACAAATGAACCGGTTTATTATTATCATCGAGGAATAAAAATTGAAAAAGAAAAAATTAATATCCCATACGGTTTAAACCGATCAACGACGTTGGTCTATTCGTATGTTATGAGTGATGAGTGATGACCAACTGGCGATAATTGATTTTTTATTAAGGCCATAAATTTCATGTGTAACGCACCTGTCCCCGTATACATATAGATAAACGTGGAAATATTATATAATGTGTAATGTTGGGAGTGGGACATGGATCCACCGGATAGGCTACACAACTACGCCGCAAAAAAATATTACGTTGTATGTTAATATTCGTATTATAAGAATAATGCTATATGAATAATTATATATTATAGAAGAATAGCGACGTTTGGTCACAACGTTATGAAAAAAAAAAAATGAAAAAAATACAGCGGTCGACTGCAATAAAATTAAATAAAACGATTACGCGCGATTCACCGAAGGTTAAATAAAAGGTAATTATATTGTATATGTACACCTGTCTCGTGTTTATTGTTTCGTTTGTTATTTCGCACGTACATACGACGTCTGCATGTGAATATTGTCCACCGCAAAAGGTGCATAACTATCTCAGAAAACCATTTTTTTTATCACAAGGATTGGCCTGAAAATCTGTGTACAAAATTTATTGTTGTTGACACCGACTTCCGAGAATGTATTTTTAGAACGTAATAATATATAATAATATTATGGTCACCGACCGCTTTTCTCAGCCCCGTGTACGTGTGTATCTCCGCTATTATCAACTATATGAACGCATTAGCCGTTGATATTTGTAAGTGACGTAGCGTGTGTTCATAATATATTAAAAATTTCAAGTAACTGCATAACTCGATGTATTATAATATAGTAAATATTGTACATTAGTGTTGTTCTTGTCGGAGTCGGTTTGAGCATACAAAATAATATTATGGAAAATTATAGAGAAAACTATGGGTGGGTATTGGCTAGTGGCGTAGTCAGTGGGTAGGCCCGGGCCTACACACTTTTCTCCAAAAATAAATGTTATATATCGTATTGAATGTGTATAATACTGTAATATGTATTTAAAATAATAAAATTAATATATTTTATACACGTTTTCATTGACAAAAATAAATCCCGATGGTTTTTAATCGGTCCATAATACATTTTCTTCATTCAAACTTATTTTATTTTGAATATTTTTATTTATATGATCAACAATGGTAAGTTGCAGACTAAATAATTAAACTGTTCTGTCTATTAAAAGAGAAATCAGTGAAAAATTAATAAATAATCTATCTGCCATAATAGACGAGTTTGCGTCAGTAAAAAAAAAAGAAAATTGGAATATTAAATTTAAAAATATTTTAGTAAAACTATCTTTTTAACCATTATATTTCATACTATTAGTGTTGAAATAAAAAATGCATATAATATGCGTATGATAAATATATAATATATGCTATTCTGTTACTTATTTATTTAATAAAAACATTCGCTGGTAATCCTTACATCAACATACCGGGCCTACCCAGGAAAAAGTGTCTTGCTGCGCCACTGGTGTTGGTTGCTGGGGTAGTCATCGTTTATAATATTAACAATTTTTGAAATAAATAAAATTATAAGATTATAAATAATAATAATTTATTATATATTATAATAAATAAATGGATAAATTGTCTATACTTTTCATCCTCATTGCGCTGCATAAAGTCTATAAATATAATATCTAAAAACCTAAAACTTAACAAATTTTTGCAGTGGCAGGGGGGGTGGAGTATGCCTAGGTCGACTAAAATTGTTAAACCGCCACTGGTTCTTACCACGATTACACTATATCTACTCGGTATATTGGTGGCAATTTGTCGATGGTTTTGAAACCCCTTTTCTAAGTAAAAAAACAAACTTTTTATACAATCTAATTTTGGTGAAAACCTTTACCGTACTTTTTAGTTACATACTTTACGTAATTGTTCTACTATTAAGCGCATCGTGTAGAGAAAACTTTAAAGTCGTATAACTTCTCGCTAAAATGTATGTACCTTTGTTTTTTCTTTTTTAAATTTTTTTATTAAAATACTAAAATAATTGGACGTAGCAATGATTTTTCGCTTTTTTTCACTTGCAGAAGATGTTATTATAGCTGTTAACACATTCCGTAGTGGAATCCATCCCGTGACGACACGTGAATAGCTACAACAGCTGATGATGTATGTTGAGAAACACGCTACTCGCTGCATCAATAATTATTCGTGAGATTCCTTCACACTTCGTAAAGATGATAATAATAATTTATACGATTGCATTACGGAACATAATAATATTCTTATTTCTTGTACTTGTTGTACATAAATAATCAACTGCCGACACTTTTGCAAATAGTTCAACTCCGCCGAACCAATACACATTTCTGTACGGGTTACCAGTGGTGGATTTAGGATTTTTTTTCGGAAGGAGGCCCAAATTTTCAAATATTGTGTTATAGGTATTATAAATTATGTAACACAAAATATAAAATACAGATAAGATTACAGTTACCAATATCGCTTTATACTATCTGAAAACTGACGGTGTTGGAGCCAGTCTGAACGATGACATATAATTATTATGACAACTACGAATATATATTACTATACCAAAGGGGGGGGATGCCCGGGCCCCTCGGTACCCCTTGAATTCGCTACTGCGGGTTACCATAATTTTATTGAAGAATTAATGAACAAAGTACCTATTTATGATATTATATGTCACTATAATATTGTATTGTAATCATTGACGAGTGCGGCGATGCAGTTGTTATGCAACGAATCGATTAAAAATTAAACACGTGAGACTAAAATAAAAGCATAGTATTAAACACAAATAATAGCATGGAACTCAAAAGCGAAACCAGGTGTTTTTAATACACAGTAGCTCGAATCGATTTACATATTATAAACACGTTTGAATTAAATCATCTTGGGCCCAATGCCTACATAATAATATAATTTAATTATGTAAGTGTACTATTTATAGATATTTGAAAATCGCATAGTAATTATTTGTAAACGTAAGAACCCATAAAAAGACATCGAAACACTTGCGAATATTTATGGCGTGTTCGACGTTTTCCCGGTTGACACGTTTTCCTCGAGTGAAAAAAAAAAATATTTTTAAATATTACACATATACCCATACGTTTAAAACCAAAATTATGAAACTATTTTCGTACGTAACAAACATATCATACATAACTATGCACATAGTATATATGTACATGGTCAGACCGATTGGTAACATAAAATAAGTACCGTCTATACAAAGAACACGGAAATCTTGTGTTTAACAATATAATAATTAAATTTTGCGCGTAAACCTGTAAAAGTGATACAGTGTGTATTATAAATTTACAACAATCTGAAAATCGTATACAGTATAATTTTCTATACACGTGTATTGGTTTTTTTGTTTTTCGTTTTTCTATTGCATATTATACATTATAAGGAGAACGTTGCATATATTTGCCACAGCTCTCCGTCTGGGGCCAATAATTCATAACACACCTATGTGCGTACAGTCACGATGGTACATAAATCATGTTTCTTATAAAATAAATAATACTATACGCATAAACATAAATATTTACTTGGACGCGAACGAGCACCCAAAACGCTGCACAGCAATGTAGACGAATACGCCGAATGGATGGAGTTTATTGAATTATATATTATGTACATAATAGATCAGTATGCATAAAAATGTATATTCACTCGATTTCTGCTGCTTTTTACCGTCGTATACACGCGGTATACATAGAATAATAATAATGCTATGTTTCTTCATCGCATCCAAACGCTATTTATTGATGCGTACGCCAAAAATTATGTGCAAGACAATTACTATGCGCAAAAAATGTCATAAATATACGACGAATAAATATAAATTCATAAAACCAATTGCCACCGTACCTCATTATAATATTCTATGTATATATTGCGTATTAAATATGATGTATGCACTTGCAGGACTCTAAAATATTAATAAATCACCATTCTATACGTCCTTGATAATTTGGGCCGTATAAATAAATCGTTGCATTATTTTATAAGAAATATAGGAATGTTTTTATTTTTAATTGTTTTAATTGAATGACTGCTAAAGGAGCATAAGGTAATTTTGCAGCATACTAATTAACGGAATACGTCGATATTTTGGTTTAAATATTTACTATTAGAAAATATATGTATTCGAATGTATAGGTTATATACTTTTATGATTATTTATAATTTAAATATAATGATTATAAAAATCATCAAAATATGTATATGAAATATATCAATGATAACGTATGTTTAATGTTTATAGGTAAGTCTAAAAATGAGTATTAAAAAAACCAAAAACGTATAAAACGTTAATAATAATTTCAAACACTTAACTTTATTAATTGTACTTCAATAAAACTTCGATCAAAAATAAATATATATAGAAATATAACGAGTAAATAAAATTAGCTGAAATAGTTTAATAGTCAATAGATATAAGCATTTATGAGATATTGAAGATAATTCATTTTTTATGATTTATATATAATACGACAGTAAAATTAGTCTATTATATAATTGATCTAATTTTGTAAATTGTTTTTGTTAAACATAATAATAGTAAATATGATATTCGTAATATTATAATAAAATATACAAATAGATTCAATATAATAGTAGTTATATAGTAATCATAAATCGTAAATACTAAATTAGGAAAAATATTGTAATGATATGCACAATAAATTGTATTGCATCATTAACGATAAAAATTTAAATAAAATCATATTACAATTGCACTTACTGTATTAACAAATAATCATAACCTATAATTAAGTAATTTACAATAAATTATTATAATATGTATCTTCAAAAGACCGACTAAATATTTCATTCGGTTTCGGTAACAATTAAATCATATCATATAATGCCAACTAACTAACCGATTATATTTTATATTAAACAATTCGATTTTATTATGATTAGAATGTTTATTATATAATTAATATAATAATTTATACAATTAAATAAATAAGGACAACGACAA
This sequence comes from Chaitophorus viminalis, assembly GCA_025469195.1. Lineage (NCBI taxonomy): Eukaryota > Metazoa > Arthropoda > Insecta > Hemiptera > Aphididae > Chaitophorus > Chaitophorus viminalis. Next base: position 7,992 of record JAIPRK010000315.1, read on the forward strand.
TCGCATTTTAGATTAGATTTTATAAAAGAACAAATATTAAACAATTCAAAGTCCAGTCGCCGACTCAGTCTATGACGGCCAGTCCGCGGCTATCCAGCGACCTGCACACGTTTTGATTGTGATATTTTAAAGTGCGAATGTTCCGTCATTTTAATCATATATGTATCTTATTCAATTTTAATATACTAAAGTTCATTTAATTATATAAACGTTTTTCTTACCTACCTTTATCTCTTCAACCCATGAAAAATTAAGCGTATTTACATCTTTGCAAAGTGCTAGGTAAGAAAAATAATTTATTAATAATAAAATAGGTGTTTATATATAATAGAGATTAGAGGTGCTTATTCTATGTATGACACTAAATTATAGTTGTGTATGCGATATAAAAATGCATAATTAATATATAATTTAATATACTAATAAATTAATGTAACCGAGTTTACAAATACATCAATAAGTGTTTATCAATTTTTAGCACTAATTCGGTTCATTACAATACGTACCTATTAAATAGTAAATAGTAAATACAATATATACAAACTTGCTTAAAATAAAAACTGTTGTTGACTTAATTGCTAATATATGAAAATAAATTCACTATGATCATTTTAACTATCTACTAAGTGCTACATATAGTATCATTAAATTTTAATCTTTCTTGATTTTCATCATAATATTTATCTATACAGAAAAAATGTTTGTTACTCAATTACTGTACATGGGAAGTATGCATAGCCAAAGTCAAGTGAAATTTTACATTATATTTATTTAATGAATAAAAACTATTAATATTTATCCACTCATTATTTGGTAATTTGTGGTTATCCCCCACTCTAAATCTGGTCCTAGCCATATATGCACATTTAATATTTTATTTCTTGTGGCGTCGCATATTCACTCTGCATAGATCAAATTCTGAATCCGGTGTTTTTGACTCCATGTGTACGTATATGAATTTTTGTGATGTACCCGTAGTAGTTATCGATCTTCTGGTTTTGAATATTCAATTAAGAAGTAATAAGTGGCCAATTCAAAATATATTTCCATTACATAAGTACGTTACTGCAGTCGGTCAAATTTTCATTAACTTCAATTCAAAATTTCAAACGGAAATGTTTACACGGAGTGACAAATAATCTCTAAAAATATAACCATATATGAGCAGGTATTACCGTTTTGAAATTAACTGCGTAATGTATTGTTTATGCTTTTGTTGTTTTAACAGTAATTTTTTTTAGATTCTAAACAGAGTGATGGAATCTATTGGTTTTACAATTATGTGTTTTTATTTATTTATTTATTTTTTTTTGTCTGACGACATCTTTTTTGGTATCTAGTAAAAATACTTCAATTTTTTTTTAACAGCAACTTTTCTGAAAGTATGAAAGTAAATGTAGATGGTACTTCGACAAGTCAAAAATCAAACTTTTCTTTAAGTCATATTTTTTTTTTAATATTATATTGATTTTTAAGCTACTTATAGACATTTGAAATATTCGATTTTTTTCATTTGTTTTTTTATAATTGTTTATCAAATAATTTGGCTAGTACAAAATACTTGAAATTTTAATAGAAGATTCTACATTAGTTGTTTTTACCGTCGTTTCAAAATTATTCAAATCGATGGGACTAATTATTTTTTATAAGCGTTTGAAAAGCAAATATTGACATTATATTTCAATTTAAATATAACATACTATATTATAATATCCTATTCTGGACCAACAATTATCATCTCCGTTTAAAATATTTATTTGTATACAATGATACCTATCATTGCATTAAAATTTAACAAATCCATTGTAATGACCTATCCTATGAACCAGTTGCACTCCACCCCCAACTGTACAGCAGAGCGAGGCCCATCCGGTTCTATTTTTTTTTTTTTTTTATGCTGATTTTTTCGATGCTATACGTGTAAATAGATGAAGACTCGTTTCAACGGTAGGTACACCTGCGCACATGGTCGCATTATCCAGAGGTTTTCCGACCGAATACTGCATCAAAACCGCATGCTCGCGCGTATATTAGTCGTCGTCTCTCTACGTGTGCGTGGGATAATGTTCGCAAAACGATTTTACAACAATATTATTGTAATATAACGTATACGCTGCGCGTTCGTCTGCGGTTATTCCATAAACGCTTTCGCGAACTCCCTCGGGCGCGTGTATTATATTTACGTGGTGTTACAATTCGTACGAGCATCCTACGCGCCCACGATCGAACTAACGACGCCAAGCCCTCGAAGACCGAACGCGTAAGCTTGTGTGTGATAAAATGTGCGTGAACGCGTATGTGAGAGTTTACGTGCAAAATATTGCAAATGCACATGCTTGAAGTATACGGCTAGTATATAGTGACCATGGGCTAACACAGGGGTCCCCAACCTTGTTATCGTCTAATACCGCCTCAATTATTGTAGAACTAAATTAGGAGTCAAATTTTTATTTTTTTTTTTACACACATTTTTGTTATGCACTCGTTTCTTAACATTTTTCTATTATTTGATTATTCTATGAGAGTAAATATTCGGTTTTATTTAAAGTTCTAAATATTTGGGTAGTTTAATAACAGCAGACGGAAGATGGTCGCAAGAAATTAAGCAAATAATAGGACAAGAAGGTTGAGAACAGAGGAATAAAGTAGACATTTCTAAAAACGTTTGTGTGGAGTATCGCTTTATATGGCTGCGAGATATGGGTTATGAATAAAACGGAAAAAATAACTCTTGAAGTTTTCGAAATGTGGTGATGGAGACAAATGGAAGATATTAATTGGGCAGATAGAGTAACGAATGAGGATTTATTGACCCAAATAGGAGAAACAAAATCAACATTGAATGTTATAAGGCGACAACGATGTGGCATGATGGGGCACGTTCTACGACATGGCGAAGAGCTACATCACACTATAATAGAAGGTGCAGTTAGAGGACTACCAAAAAACTCATACATATCTCAATTGAAGAAAGCGCAGGAATTAATATGCTGGATTAAAGAGGCTTGCTGAAGATCGTGAAAAATGGAGGACGAAGTTAAACGCTATAAACCAACTTATATTACTGGTTGATTAAAAAAAAAAAATGCAAGTAAAAAAATTTCTTCGCGTACCACGGGTTCCTAACCCCTGGGCTAACTTTTAGTAAAGTACATTATAATATAGAAAAGTTGAAAAAATTGTATTTTTTTTTTTCTATTGAAGTTAAGAAGTTGGTTTTTTTTTATAAATATAGTCACGTGAAAAAAAAAATCACACTTGTCACGATCACACACACGTTCTATGTACGCGTACTTAACTTATATATATTTATATACAATATATTATGCTCAAGATTATGTTTATGTATATGCATTACGCGCGTTCAACGTACCTACATAATATCAGACGTCATAAATCGTGTCTGCATGAGCGGCGATTTATAAAAACAAAAAAAAAAAAAAAAACAGTATGTACGATTGTACATAATATTATTATATATATTTTATACGTGTCTCACACCCATATTTGTCGAGATTATTTAATTATATCGGAGTATCGTGTTTGTATGTGGTACGCGCGCGCGAGAGAGGAACCGAGAGTTAGAGGAATACTATATGTACTTTATATATATATATATAGGTAAGCATTGTACAATATGTAATATTATATTATATGCGTATGTTTTTATCTTCGAGCGTTGGCCGCGGGCGGGAATCGAAAAAAACTCCTTTTTTACATGCGGAGTACTTGTAAAAGGACATGTAAACATAATGTGTTTTATATTATATTATTCAATCAGCATGTATATTGTATATATAAAAGAATAAGTTTTGACTGGCTGACGTGATTCATAATCAACGCACGGCCTAAACTATGATAGCGACTTGACATTTTCAGCGTATCATGGTCTAAGCGTTCGATAAAAAAAAAAATGATTTGAAAATCGCAGTTTGAGGACTGGATGTATAAAATTGTTTTCCAGTGACCAAGGTAATATTTTATGTTGATTTTATAATGATGAACATAATGTACCCAGTAAATATTACGAGTCGTTATGACAACTAAAATAACAATCAAATAACTGATATTGCAATCAATTTTTTGAAAATGTTCGGCTATTTTTTTTTCAATAATTCAAAAATTTATTAAGATATTAAAAAAAAAAATTACCTCAACGTACTAGACGAAATTTATACAGCTTTATACATATCCGAGCAATCTTTCTTGTCCAAATCGTGTACAAAGACACAAAAAAAAAAAACAAAACAAATATTACCATTAAAAAGAGAATTTTTCAAAAATGTCAAATAAAGTTTCGATTTTTGTAGGCTATTATAATATTTAGAGAGGCTAAGCCCCCTTAATCCTTCCGATGTCCGCCTATGGTGTACCTGTTATAAGTACTAATAATTGGTTAACGTAGTTATATGAATAATAAAAAATACAATTATATAGAGAATAATAAATAATTTAAATTTAAAAATAAATAAAATAGATATACAATTTCATGATATTGTTCAGTGGGTATACTTTTTCTTTTTAATAAAGTAGTCTTATACAACAACATCGTTTGCGATGTCCACGAAGTAAATATACCTTGTGCCAGCTGAAATAGAGTACACTATGTAACTGCACACTTTATTTATTTTCGAATTATGAGGGACATGAGATAATGGGTTCTCGAGATTATTAATTTGTGTGTTTTAAAATTGTCGAAACTCATTTTGTTATCTCGGCAATTTATTTCCGCGCTCGCGTTGTACAGAGACACAATGTGTTTATAATAAATAATAATAACAAATGAATACAAATGCCCGGCTTTATATCACCAAATCAAATATATTTAGCGCAAGTATTCATCATCAACAACAAAGAAGACCTAAAACATTGGGCACAATAATAATAATAATAATAATAATAATTAGTAGGTAATAAATAAATACAATCACTCAACAGTGACGGAATAACATTAATAAACGATTTGCGATGTTGAAAGTATCATCGTAGTAATAATATCATTATGGCAAATCGTTTGTCCGCCAACAACGTGAAAACCAAAAAAATAAAAATAAAAATATCTAAGACATAAGTTGATTACCCGTGTTTGGCTTCTATAATAGCCGGACCCCTGTACTCCAGATCCAGGTCCCTTGTGGGGGCCCTTCCTGCAGTACTCCAGTACTCTTCGCTATCAGATCACCGAACGATAAGGATCGATCCAAGAAATATGGACTGTTTTTTTTCTATCTTGTTAAGTTGCTAAATTATAATACATCATGATAAACAATAATAAATTAACCATGTTAATGACGTGACGACGCCACCGGTACTATGCAAGAAATGCGCGCGAGTATAATCCATAATATTCACAAGAGTAATATAATATTATTAATAATAATGATAATTATTATATACAAACTAAACGTATCGTACACGAGTGTTGATTGGAAAGGTTCCACATGCTCTCGTCTCGAAACGGAAGTCTAAATTTAAAATAATCATTTCGTTCCGGCGTACCGCCGCAGGTTCAAGCTCACGCTGGACATATATAGGGCCTAGTTTACCGGTTCGGGCCCCCCACGATAATATACGGAAAACAATATAGTGGTGTTCCTGCACAACTGCACGACACTTTTTATTGACGGGTCGCTGAAGTGACATGGGTCTCGTCGGTTTCGACTTAAGAAAAAAAAACAAAAATAACTGGACGGGGCCTCGCTCTGCTGTACATAGAGTGCACCTCGTTTATAAAACAGGTCATTATTATATAGATTTGTTAAATCTGAACGCAATGCTAGGTACCATTGCGTACGAAAAATGATTCTGAATGGAGATGATTAGTTAGTCTAGAATAAGTATATTATATAATATATTATGTTAGATTTAAATTGTCATATCGTGTTAATATTTATTTTTCAAACGTTTATAAAAAATAATTATGCCTATGTATTTCAACAATTTTTGAAAAGCAGTAATAAGAACAGCTCATGTGGAATCTTCTAATAAATTTTTCAAGTTTAGTATTTTGTTCCAGTTTGTTCTAGTTTTTAGTATTTTTATTAACAATTTTTTTTTTTTTAAAAACGAATATTTCAAATGAATTGCTTAAAAATCAATAAAATAGTAAGTAAATCATATTATAATTATGAGCTTATATAAAAAAATTCTTTACCAGTTGGGACCCGAAATTCTAATATCAGAGTGATGGACCTGTCATTCGAAGCCATTGGAACAGTATAACATTATTACATTGAATTTATACTTGAAATTACGTATTATTATTATAGAATATAGATACATATTAGTGTTCGGTGAAATAGGAATCTCCCGCGGTGCGGGAAAGGTTGAGAAAAAGCCTTGGTTCCCACCGAAATGTATGTATGAAAGTTGGAGAATGAAATTAATAATTATTAGACGATTCAGCCGGGGACTTAACGGCGAATTAATAATTTATTCAGTTCGCTCACCAATTGCGTCAATTTCATATCCGTATAGATTTTCGAATCACTGTTCGTTAGGGACAATAACTCGAAGAAAATTAGATATCGTTCAACAAGATATTACTCTCTCTGTTGTTTTACTACTTATTTGTATACTTCCATAAATGAATTATAAATATTATAAGCTAACATTTAAATCGTTCAAGTATTTCCGTTTTATTTTTGCATGAATGTGTAATGTCAGGGATTCGCCAGCGTCGTATGTATACACCTGGGTTATAGCTCATGTGTTCTGGTCGAAAATCGGCGGTCCCTGCGGCAAGTTGGACGTTGTAAACGCGTGAAAAATAATGCTAAGACGAGATAATTGTTGGGCTGTCATATTGTTCATATGTTATAAAAAGGAATAATATTATTATAAAAACGTCTGGAAATTATAGGTAGTAGTACTGGCGCGCACAATGCGTACGTATATTATACACGTTGGCTCCTACGACCGCAAACCATAAACATAAATAAACGTTATTTACCGAGGTAATATAAAATAGTAATGGGAAATTAAATGAATAATATATTACTGTAAAATTGTTTGTATGCGTCGTTGATAACAATGATAATTTACTACTACGTTTTATGTACCAAAGTATTATGCACCTAATAATGGTGCTGCGCGGTTTATAACAATATCATAATATCTGTGCGTCATAATAGGTACTATCATGGTATACGCTAAGCGAAGAATAAATAATATTACATAATATGCTACATTAATATTTCACTATTATATTATTATTGTCTTTTGTCTGCGGTGTTTATTTTAACACGGAAGTATCGGACTGTTTCAAGTATCGCGTGGGCGTAGTTTCCGAAAACTTCTCAAAACCACTTAGCAACGATACAACTAATATATAATGAGGTACACTCCTCGCGCAATTCTATACGATAATACCCGTATGTTTATTTACGGCAAGCGCCGGGTAATTATTATTAATATTAATGTGATAGTGCAGGTGTCGACGATATTATACAAGTAGTCTCGCCGTAAACGTATAATACAATAATAATAATATGGTAAAAGCAAACCGATTCCGGTCGCAGTCTTGATGAATAATAGACTCGACTACCACATGGGCGTGCCACAGTGCGTACGTTAAAATACGGGGGACGGTGGTCAAAATTCAAGTCAAAACGGACTTGTAGCGATTGTTAAATCATTTTAATTCCGGCTGAGGTACAGTAAACGTTGCGGAGCTCGTTGTACTCGTAGTATTCATAATATTATGGTTTATTCAACGACTTCGCACGTTCGTCGGCGGTGGATTAGAGGGGTGACGCGAGATGAATAATAACAAAGGTTTTGAACTGTTATTTATTTATAATAGTTATAACTTTAGATGCCATGCGCTTGATAATGACATTTTAACATTAATATAGGCATAGATGCGTGGTTATCTTCCGCCCAACTTCTAAATGAATCGCTAAAATTCAGAAAGGACACTAAGTCCAAGTTTCGCCATTGTTCAGGAAACACAAAAAAAAATTTGTATCTGAAAAAAATTGAATTTCAAATTGTATGTTATGGAATAATATCGTTTAAGACGTGGTATACATGTATCTACAATCACTTTAAAAATGCAGTTAAACTCTTATGGTATCCGAAGGGTTTAGAGATCGTGAACATGTGCCGTTTAATGTTTATGTTTTAAAATACAATTCATTTTTCGAAAATAACGTTTTCTTAAAAATAAAAGTAGCTTTAATATCCATAAAAATGAAAATAACATTATTAAATTAAAATTAAATTAAACAGTAGATTTTGAAAAAAATTATATACTAATATACTAATAATGAGTCACAAATATTTGATATGTTTTACAAAATTAGAAATTTAATTATAGAAATAACATAATAATAATATTATGTTACGTTTTATTTTGCCTTTCTTGAGGTGTCCCAGTTTGTAACGAAAATATAAAATTCCAAAACAATTGCAATGCTGACTTTTGAATGTATTTCGCTAGTTGCTTCAAATCTCTCATTTTGCTTTCAAGAATTGGTAAGCTTGAAGAATAAACCCGTGTTTTTAGGTACTGTTTGGGCATTGCATTGATTTTTTTTGATTTGAAAATTTGAAATTCTATGATACTATCCCGTTAATAAATTCACTCGCCTCAATTATTCCAGATTTTTCCCCGATACATATTTAGAATAATAGTACTTAGAAATAAAAAAATTTTCAATTGTATGTCGTTGTTTAAATATTTTATTACATTCTAATGCGTTAGTATTTTTAATATAGAATTGTGGATTAATCACTCTGTTCCGGCGGTGATCTGTTCGTATTTATATCGGTGTAGAGAGCCGTCTAGAAATGACGTAAGCATTGTGATAAGGTGTATTAATATATTACCTATTATATAATGCGCATATTATACATGATATTGTTCTAGAATAATCACTATAATAATAATATTATTAATAAATTAGTGAACGATGGAGATTGAGCCTTACGGGGAGTTATACAGACAACTTAATAAACAATAATGATGTATGATTCAATACATTTCAGGGAGTACGGACAATAATTTTGGCACTATCCAGCCTTCCTAAGCAGTACCTATACGTCTTGTACTCGAGCAGAGTTGGCAAAACTTAGTGTGGTAAAGAATACTTTTAAAAAGCATTTAAGATACTACACAAATAATTATATATATATATATATGCATTCTTTTTAGGCTTACAATAAATTTTACATACTGCATAATGTTTATATTAGACCTCTGATGCACTGTCATTACAGCTTATAGAAAAAAAAATAGTAATCCACAAGTTAATTATTACAAAACTAATAAAACGGTATATTAATTGTTCTACATTTTACATAATATCAAGAAGATTTTTTTTCACAAAAAAATAAAGAAAAAACGATATTATGAAAACAAATATTGCTAAAAAATATCTATTTTTAACGAAAACCATCGTTTCGTGTTTGTTCCATAGATTGGACAATAAAAATAATTGTTTGATGTATATAATATAATAATTTATAAACAACTTTAATACTATAAATACATAGGACTGCTCACTTCACTTTGTGAGTTGCCTTGCGACACAGTTTACCTTAATCAATACTTCCGTACATAGCTTGCAAAGATATTCAATATAAAATAGTATTCAATACGAAAAAGGTATTTAAAATGTAAAGGATTTTTTGTCACTGTATATTACACGCGTAACATAGGAATTTAGACGTTTTTTATTTCCAACGTACCGATCAATCAATTAATGCGATAAGAATTTTAAAAACTCATTTGAATTCGTTAAGAAGTCTTATGTAGATCGATTTTCTTATATTTTGTTGATGTTGTACTTAATACATACTCAAAAATTAACTTTTTTTGATTTTTATGTTTTCAATTTGTTTAATTCTATTTTGTGATAGTTAAGGGGATAAAATCAAAAAAAAAATTAAATAGTCGATCTAAAGTAGACTTAACGATGAATTTAAATCGGTTTTCAAACATTTCTATTGCATTAATTGATCGATCGGTACGTTGGAAATAGAAAACGTCTAAATTCCTACGTTGCACATGTGATGGAGAGAGGCTTACAATTCCTTTTATACAAAAAAAATTTCATACTTAAAAAAGTATTTTAATACTTCTACTCAAATACTTTACTCAAGTACTTGACTGTCTTCACATAATATGTCTTTGTTGGGCGCCTATGCGTCAAGTAATAAACATTTTAGGAATTGTTGGAAAACATACGAGTAGGTATATATATCCAAATTTGACACTATTACAAATTACAAATTTCATAGTAGAGATAAATTCGTCGTAGTTTCTCCACTGGGAGACCTCTACAATACGTCTAATCCGTCACTTATACTTATATTTTTATTTTATTCATTATGTATTTACTTTTATCGATTTTATTGTTCTTATTGTTCTATTTTGAACCACATAAAATAAAAATAAACTTTTGAAAACGAAAAAATAAATTGTAGAAAAAATGCACTTTTTTATATATAATATTATAATAATCACGAAAATGAAATGAAAAATTACGTTCAATTGGAAATATCAATAATGAATTATTATTATGTTAATGTTAATAAACCATTATCTGTTTTAAAACAATAAAATTATAACTCTTGTTATAATATTAATAATATTACTACAGATTACAACATTACAATATGACGTACTAATTTGGCGTTCTGTGATTTGTTCTATCGTAATTGTTATCATTCCTTATCAACAATCACTATATTATAGATTATCGTTTAAACGTTTCAGTTTGAAAATTCCTTTCTAAGTTTGTCCTCTAAATGTAACAGTTCTCCTTGTGCTCTTTTCAGTAAATGCAATTTATCCAGGTATTTTTCAAATCAGTTGCTGTGAGTAAACTTAGACCGTTTAGCAATATTTTCATCATGAGTAAAGTGAGTGTTACTGGGAGAGTCAAAAACTTTTCGACAGGCAATGTGGACGTATCCAAAATGAGTGCTGCTCACAAAGCCATCGATGACCATGTTAAGGTAATGAGAGTATACAGACTATATTATACTCACAATGTAATTTTTTTTTTCCATACGATATTGTATTTATTTTTAATCTAATGACGAAATACAACATTTTAGGATGGCATGACATTAGGCATTGGCAGCGGTTCGACCATTGTTTTCGGTATTCAACGATTGGGTAAGGTCATCACTTAACCATGTACACATATTTTCCATGCATATATCTAGAATGGTATGTTTAAAATTCATCTAGACGTGTATTAATGTTTAGCCCAGAGAATGAAAGATGAGAAATTGTCTATTGTTTGTGTGCCGACATCTTATCAAGCACGTCAACTGATTATTGATAACAATTTGCCATTGGGAACTCTAGATGAACATCCTAAAGTAAGTTAATGACCGTGTGTCAAATAGATTTGAAACATTATTTATTCTTGAAAACTCAGTTAGATTGTACAATTGATGGTGCTGATGAGATTGAAACTGGAACTTTAGCTTGCATTAAAGGCGGTGGTGGATGTTTGACCCAAGAAAAAATTGTTGCATCTTATTCTGAAAAACTGATAATTGTTGCCGACGGAGCGTGAGTATTTTTGAGAATAAAATATATTTTATGCATAATAATTGTAATATGTTTCTAAACTGTATATATATATATATATATTTGATATTAAGTAAAGAAGTAAGTTCTTTGGGTCAAAAATGGAAGAAAGGTATACCTATTGAGGTATTACCTATGGCCTGTAAACCAATTCAGTTAAAAATTGAAGGCAGATATGGAGGTGAAGCTATTTTAAGAATGTCAGCTGATAAAGCAGTAAGTATTTGAGTATGAACATATAAAGGACATTATAATAATATTGTGTTTTATTTATTTTAGGGACCTTTGGTGACAGACAACGGAAACTTCTTATTGGATTGGGTGTTTCCAGAGAAAAAATATTGTTGGTCTTCTATAAACAATTATATGAAATTGATTCCAGGTTTTTTACTGATGTTATATAAATAGTATCACCATATATTATATGAATATATATTTTTAGGAGTGATTGAAACGGGATTATTCATTGATATGGCTGACGAATGTTTGGTTGGTGACCCAGAAGGTAACGTTCGACAACTAAAGAAGACTATACAGAATCTAGAACTATAGGCATGTTATATGTACACACATATGTATATTTATGTATGTATTACATTCTACTTAAATTATCAATCATTTTATTTTTAAATCTTAGTGTCAGTCAGTAGTTTTCTTTTTATTTTAATTTAATAATGTTTTAGGTTTATTATTAGGTATTACCACAATTTGTCATTACATCTTCAAAAACTGTCCTCATATGTTATTTTTCTTGATAATTTGTGTTATTTCAAATATTAAATTTACTTATCTCAAGCATTTATAATCTCAAAATTAAATATTTATGTGAACTTATATAAAATATATAAACGTTTTATTATACAATTAATGTTGTTAGTTAATGATTTTGATATTTATAAATCCTATTTTATTCCATTTAGGTTTTTCTCATGTTAAATATTGTAATATTGTTACTTATTAGTATTATTAATTATGTTAAATTTACATGGTTACTACTAATTTTATACTTATATCTATGCAAATCATGTTGGTAAATTGTAATTTTTAAGCTTTATCTAATCTTTCACAATATGCGTACGATAATTATCTTAACCTTTATACATAATAATATGAAACCCAATTTTTATCTTTCATTAAATCTATATATCACATTTGGTACACATGCTGTAGGTATATTATTAACTGTTATAATTTATTATCTAGATTATAGGAGCTATATAAATAATGAGTTGTCTTTTATTTCATAGAAATAATCAAATTTGATGTTATTTGATGATTTGAATTACCTTAACTAATTTCTCTAGATAAACATATTCAATTAATTTGACATAAGTAAATTATTTCTGTGAATAATAGAATACAAAGTTGAGAACTAAGTAATATGTTTTTTAAATTATATCTCATATATATCTATATTATGATAGTACACTTTGAATCTATTTACAATCATCTAGACTTCATCACTAATAAAAACCAAAAACCAATTTAATTTGTTAATATTGTGGGCTTAGATTACAATAAGCCTAGTTGTTGAAGTAACCTAATTACTAGCTTAATGCTTACTTATAATATTGCTTATAAAGACTTATCTATCTGCTAGGCTTGTAAGCTCCACTTACATTATATTATTATTACAAAATATAATAGTAATATTACTCATAAAAAAATAATTATTTAATATTCTAACATATGTACACTTTTCTTTTAATATTCATACATCTCACTTAAATTCCTTGTTATGTTAACATGTAACCTGAGTAACTGAGTCAAGTTGCTTGGGTAAGCTAAATCAATACTGACACTTATACTTACGCTTACACTTATACTTATACCTTACTTGATACTCTCTTGCTTACGGCTCAATCATTTTAAAAATAATTTTTTCCAGTTAGGTTTTACTTATCTTGTACTATGCCTGACATTCTTCTGACTTCTAACTTTCTGAAGTGATGTGGCAGCACCTAGATCTTTATATACCATTAATCATAATCAATTTTTTCTGTGGTACAATGTACACCCAATAAATACTGTTTATCAACAGACCTCAAATAATAATTAATATATTATAATAATAGTATTAATAATAACAATTTCAAAAATAATACCGTAAAAAAAAATATTGCTATAATGCTAATATAATTTTTAAATACTTATACAATTTTGTTAACCAAAAATAGCGACTAATTTAATTAAATGCAATCCACTTCAGAGTAATTATATTATGATAAAATATGTTAACATTTTAATTTTTTTTTAATTTTTTGGGAATTGTACATTACACCTAAGGTAACTATCATTTTGACAATGTTAAGTCATTTCTAAAGTTTAAATATGGCACATTTTAAGAAACTTTTATTTTTATACAACATTTTCTTTTGCAAATTTTAAATTTCTACTCACTTAAACAATTTTGTTGAGTATTTCTTTAATATTTGACTTGATATACTTTTATATAACTTAATACAGCTTATGCTTAGATAAAAGTTGGTTGCTTTTACCTGGACCCATTTATATCTATGAAGTACATTTTTTTAAGGTTGTACGTAAACATTTACAATTTAACATTTAAGATTTGCTATTAACAGTGATAATAATACCTATTTCATGTTTATTTTGACTTATTTTATTAAGGTTGTGCGTAAACATTTACAATTTAACATTTAAGATTTGCTATTAACAGTGATAATAATACCTATTTCATGTTTATTTTGACTTATTTTATTTGTTATTATCTTTGTTTAGCCACCAGAATTTTTCATGCACTTATTTTTTACTATTCTAAAATGATAGAATGATAGATACAAAAACAGTAAAATCATAAAAACACTTGAACAAGATTATTATGGTTACAAAATAACAGTAACAGTTTTTGAACTAAGAATGTGAAATCATTATTTTATTTTATTTTATTTTTTTTGTTAGGGAGATTTTGGTATCGTTATTATATATCTCAACGATTATTTTTATGAAGACTCAATTACGTGTTATAGTTTGGGAGGGGTGGTAGCGGCATCTTCTCACCGGACAGCTGTGCCACCCAGATTCGAACCGGTGACCGTACGATTAAGTACAGCCGCCTTATGCTGCTAGGTTATGACAGTACTTCATTTAAATTTATTAAATTAAATGAAAATCAATATAAAACTACTTATCAGGCTATGCAATATACATTGTGATAATTAATACTTTTTAGAAATTAGCACAATTATAGATAATAAAATATTTAATCACGGATATTAGTTGATATATTTTATAGAATCTTTGTGTATAATAGAATGAGGTATAATATATAATAATATATAATAGATTAATGCGATATAATGATCAATGATGAAAGAATTCATAAATGTTATTAAAATGGCTTATTATTATTAGGTACCTACTAATAAATAGCGGAATATTTTTTTTTTTTTATAGAAATAGATTTAAAAATTGTTAATATTTATAAAAAAAAAAAAAAAATGAAGTAATTTGATTATAAATTATAATACATATTTCATTTACGAATAAGTATTAATAGGAAGCAACAATCTACACATTTGGTAAACTATAATAATATATTGATGTATAAATTTTAGAGTATAGTTTAAGTATAGTAGGTTAATTTGACATCGTTCATTTGGTCTTGGTAGTTAAATAAGTGTACATAGTACATACTATCATAGATTTGGATTACAATTCAACACATGATTGAATATATAGGGCGTATATACCTACACAACATAATCGCATAATTTAGAATTTTATAAAGGTTTATTTATTGAAATTGAATGTATTATTTAATTTGGATAAATTCCAACCAATTCCACCAGAAACAAAACGTTCCCACTAACTGATAAAAATAAAGCAAGAAATATTAAATTCTAACACTGTTGGCCAAACTTATACGAATGGTTGGTATATTCAGAAATATAAGGTGGTTTTCGTAAAGTTTGCGATTTTTTCAAAAACTTGTGGAGTTTACAGTAAAAAATTTTGTGTTTTTGTTTAGAAATTTATAGACAGTTTTAAAAAAGGTTTATAAGTAAATTTTAAGTAGTATTTTATCCATATTGTAAATTTTAATAGATTTATATATTATGTAATTATATATATATATATTTATTTTGTGAACTTGAAAAATCATGCTGAACATAAATATTACAAGTTAGCATTGTTAAAAGCTGATAGTTTTTAAATATTTGTACGGAAATGGAACTTGAGGGCTGATATAATAAACAAATTAAATGCACTTATGAGATAGTTGAACTAGAAACATTAAATATGATTGTTGATAATTTATAAGTTACAACTACAGACTAGTAAACTACATGTACACATGTATAACTGTGAAAAAATGAGTGTAATAAGGTTAACAGTTTGAAGGTACCCACTCATTTTTTTTATTAAAATTTATTTTGAAATATATCTTTGTACATAGATTTTTTCTTCTGAATCTCTCCCCCCTCCCTCTCCACAACAAAAATAACGCCATTGATGCTAATTGAGAGAACAAGTATTAACTACGAAATAATCTTTTCATAGTATGTATTTTATTTTCACCTACACATCATTACTATGTAGGTAGCAGCAAAACCAGTTGGTCTGTCAATATTTTCACCTTTAGGCTAAAAAGTACGCTTATAATTTAGTAATAATGTTTATTTCATCATCAAAAATCAGCCACCCACTTAATAGATATTTGTAATATTGTAACGCGGAAGAGTGAAAAGACAATGTGACCCAAATTTCACTGTAACGTTTCGGTGTTAATATGACAGGTTCAAATATTGCCATAAAAACATAATTTTAGTTATGTTTCTGATTAATTTGATAAATTTTATTTTATGTAGGCTCATGAAACGTCTTTGATCATACACTCCCAGACTTGTTTGTCTTAATAATCAATTTGGCTTGTGATAATATTACATATAATGAGTTATGTTGAACTAGGTAAAACATCCGTCCTACCTCAGGGTAAAGGAACAAGTTATTAGTAATGAGAAGTTTTAAAATTAACATTTTTTTTTTTTTCTTCTAATAATGAATAAGTACACCAATGATATTTCAATTACATTTCTTCTATAATAAACATTCAACATGAAATTGAAGCAATATGACTGCAGTTTTGATTTTCCTGAAGTAATTATTGGTCCAGTTGGTTCATATTCAGTTCAAATTATAATCAAATGCAAATTATACCTTCAACAATTTTTCTCCTGGATGACATGATAATGATATGTAACATTAAAAATAAATAATAAAAACACTCAATTCCCAATCAATTCACTACTTTTATTTTTAATTTAAATATTTATTTATTTTGCTTGCAACATTTTATAAATACAATTCCTATTTTTTAGGTTTTTTCATGTTTAAATAATATCGTCTATATAATAATAATTACTTTTATTAAATACCACTACAATGTAATTAAATACCTAATTTTTTTATAAACACCATTAATAACGCAAGCGAAAACATATTACAATGTTTGGTAAAAGTAACAATAAAATTCCGTTCAACAAACGTTATATTATATAAAATTACGTACAGTAACAACTAAATTTCACTACACAAGT
Source organism: Chaitophorus viminalis (assembly GCA_025469195.1). Lineage (NCBI taxonomy): Eukaryota > Metazoa > Arthropoda > Insecta > Hemiptera > Aphididae > Chaitophorus > Chaitophorus viminalis. Next base: position 25,104 of record JAIPRK010000315.1, read on the forward strand.
ACCTAAACAAACTTATGAAAATTGATAGAATTTACCATAATTTTTTCATTACGAATTCTTTTTTATTTTTTTTTCCATTACAATATTAATACGAACATAATATTGTTATAATATTTAATATTATTATCTCATCATTTATGTAACAACATTTAATTTAACATATAATTTAATTTAATTTAATTTCTTTTTACGACGGGCACAATTATTGATATGTTTCGATTATACATTTTGGTATTTTATACACCTGGATAAGGTGACCAAAATCACAAGAAATTTTACTTATACATACATAAATATGTATGCTTACATTAAAATAAAATAATTTATTTATAATTGATTTCCTTTTCACATTTATAAATCAACTAACGGTTAAATATATATTATATAATATAAATATGAGTATAAGGCTACTGTTGATCACATTGAAAAAAATACACAGGCTATTCAGCATTAAAATGTATATAATGATATGTATATGTTGCATTTAAGAAAGGCTATTTTTGTCGTAAAGTTAAAAAAAAAAAAATTAAACAAAACAAATTCTGTTTGAGCTTAAATTAGATCTTTTTTTTTCTAAATAAATCGGCAAATTCTGCAATGAACATAATATGATTATAGTAATATTCTAATAATTAATAATAATAATAATAATAATAATACCTAGAAATAGTATAATTCATAACGAAATAATTAAAAAGAAAAAGAACTTTAAAATTTGGACGGATATTATAATTTTTTTTTTCGCAAAAGATGTTGATAGAGCGTATGTAATTTAACATGTTTTTATTTAAAATAATTAATCAATATTTTTTTTTAATGCGCGATCATTCCATTGTCGATGGAATGTGCCAGTATTGATTTTTTCAGCAATTATACGTCAACGTCTTTCGCTAGTCTGCGAACACCGTAGTAAACGTTACACGAACTATTTGTCTTACGTTTAACAGATCTGAAATAATTACCATGGTGATCACAGACGTCAAAAAAAAGTAAAATAAAATACTTATAAATTCAAGTATTTCGAATGGTATTTTTTTTTTTTTCATAAATTTAAATTAAATACAACTATAATTATGTAATTCATTAATTATACATCTAATTGCTTAATAATAATAATAATAATAATAATAATAATAATTTCAATATAATACATTGAAAACAAACAATCCATAGTATGTACATAGAAACGCAGGAAAAAAAGAAAATTGTAATTCAATATTATTCATTGGTACCTAAAAACAAAATGACAATAAACTATAATAGAATGTAATCTTTGGTCTTTTTGAGTTGCAAATTATTATTAAAAAAAAAAGAAGTAAAAAGTAATAAATAAATAAATAAATAAAAAATACTCCGAGAGCAAAAAGGTTAAATAATTATTGTCTCTTAAAAAATTAAAAACTTAAAAAAAGATTGTCATTTAAAATAATTATTTAAATATCATGTACGCGATTATTAATATAATATTAGCTTACGTGTTCCCAGAAATATCCTATGTTTCAAATTTCGAAAAAAAAGGCGAGAATACGCAACAATGAAAACAAAATCCTCGTATCTAGAAAAACTTTCATGAGCTGCTAAACAAGCTGCACCCTGTAAATTTGTTTAAAACAAAATCTACTCGTATATAATGGCAAGAAATAAAAGACTAAATTGTATAAAAAATAGTTTGCAGAATTCAATCATTTGTATTACAATAATGTAATATATAATTTGTTTTTTTTCTTTTAATTTTAAATTTTTTTTTTTTTTTTTGACCTTCCAAACCACATCGATTTGGGTTCGGACGTCGCTGTAGCAAACGGGTCGGCTATAGTGACAGACGCATGCGAACGAAGTTAAATAATTATGCGCACGCAGTCCAATCACCACCGACCGAATTCCAACGTCTAAGTCTTTTATTTAATTATTTACAAAGTTTAACGTTAATCCCCCTTCAAAGCATTATATATTGATATGTATTTAGTGAATGTATATGAGCGCGCTTACATTTTTTAAATTTCTTTTTTTTTTCTTGACATTAATAATATTATTGCTAACATCTGAACCACGCCTATGTGTGAATAGGCAAAATCGTAGTATTAAAAAAAAATAAATAAAAAAAAATACATGAGAAACAATCACAGATTTGATGAGTCTTAATAAGATCTTACACTACCCACTAAACAAGCATAGGACATATTTTATTTAGATTAGATTAAAAGCTTAGGGAATAAAATTAGGAATTAGGTATTACGTGTACATATACATATTGTATTATATATATGTACAAACGAATGTTTTATAAATACTACAGGCATACAAGGAGAAACTTTTACTGCTTTGTACAAAATTTTCAGAAGCCTTAAGCTAGTAAATTATTAAATTATTAATTAAATTTGACAAATTTTTTTTAAAAAAAAAAAAAGTAAAAATAAATCCAATTGTTTCCACGAGGGCTTTGGTAGAGGTGGTTTTTATTTTTTTTTTTCGAGTCGTACGTGATCTAGACTTGGGTAGGTACCGGTGGTCTATCTTGTTGTTGTCAAGTGTTGTTCAACTGCATGTGAGTATACGTGAAATTGACGTTGTCCAATTTCTTTTGGCCAGCATACTCCCTATAAAAAAAAAAAATACATAAAAACTCGTTCATATTATCACGAATCACATAACGTCATATTATAATGTTATGATGGCCACCAAATTGATGTGAATAATATTATGCGTACGTGTGTATAAATATTAAATATAATATGAACACACGCAGTAATATATTTTATTCGTCATAGTATACATAATATGATCGAACTGCAGTGTGGGTGGAGGGTAAATACGGATATTTGTTTTTAATCAGTTCTTTCGAGTGGGTTCATTGATTTTTGTGTTTGTGTGCAGCAATGCACTTGTTTTGCCTACACGTAGCGCCCGTTGTCAATGAGGAGGAAAAAAGGACTTTTGATTGAATATTGTATTATAATTATTATAAAGATTCTAAAATATTAATAATAATACGTCGTATTACGCATTATTATGACGAAAGATATACGTGTCGAAAGAATAAAATAAAAATATTCCCTTTACTGCGCTAAAGATTTTTTATGCCCTCCACCTTCTCACCTTATATATTTTCTTATGTACATGGGTATAGAGAAATACGTTTATCAATGTCTTCATTTATAGGCTGTCGGCCAATAATTAAACGTCTGCTTTGACTGACTGTAACTCGTTCTATATTTGAAAAAAAAAAAAGAATCCTGTCATTCTTCACCGGCTAACGTGGATCTTATAGGAAAATAATAGCTGGTATCCTAATTCTTATAATATTTATCATGGCGTAGACGTCTATACAATAAACGACGTACACCGAGAATCGTGTGATGATGTTAACGATACAATTGATGTGATTTACACGAATCGATCACACACACACACACACACACACACACACACACACACACACACACACACACACACACACACACACACACACACACACACACACACACACACACACACACACACACACACACAATAACAATACGCTAGTTGTGTATAATATTATAAATTATGGTGTCAACGGAAAAAATTATACTGTGATTTACTTTAAATATAATACGATTTGTACAGCAGACAACATCGGGTTCGAAGATTTATACCGCCTGTGCGACTAATCTCGTTTCGCGTACCTCTACTAAACGGGTACGGTGTCCTGACGTAGATTTTCATCACATAATAATGTTACAATATATATACATATATAGCTCCCGTCGATCTATTCAAAGTATCTTATCGCAGTGCTTCTCAGACTCGTTTGTAACGTGCCCCCCCCTGATTTAATGTGAAATAGTTTGAGTAAATATCCTTGTAAAGTCTATTGTGTAGATATTTTTTATTATTAAAATTCTTAAGATAATATAAAGAATCCTAAAATGTTTGTACATAAATATTTGACACATCCCCCCTCCCCTCCGCAGTAGTGTATAGACAGCCGTTTAGGGAACCGCAGCCCACAGGTTAAAAGCACTGTTTCCCGTGAAAGCAATGCAAATTGTTAACCGGTTACTGCAATATTGCCAAAATGTTTCACTTATATACATTTCGATTAAAAAAACAAAAAAAAATATATTGAAATCAACAAAAATCTTCGAAACCGTTGTTATCCATTTTACGTGTTTATTAAACTCATACACACACACACACACACACACACACACAAGCATATAATATACACATTACACATACAGTGGCGTAATTTGAGCATAATGTTAGAGGTTGCAAAAGTTAGGTGCACTGATTCTCAATGTTGTGATAATACATTTAATAAATAAAAGTTACTCTTACTACTTAATAATACATATTGTTCAAAAATATGAGTTTTAATTTTTATCAATAAATTAGCTTTAAATGTCATATTACATAGGTACGTATTTTTTTTTTTTTTTAAACTCGCATAATTTTTTACTCACACTAAAAACCGTAACCGTTTCATTTCATGAGCGCGAAAACACACAAGTATGGAAATTTAAGGGATTGAAAATGTATACTTTTGCGACCCCTTGCGACCCTTAATGACGTCACTGCACACCAATATTTACACACAGACACACACACACACACACACACATAAGCATATAATTATACACATTACACATACGCGTGTAACCACACACAGTGGCACGTGATTTGATCATAATGTTAGAGGTTGCAATAGTTAGGTGCACAGATTCCCAACATTGTAAAAATAATAAATTCAATGAAAAATACTATTAAATACACGTATAAAAAAATGTTAAACAAGTTAGGTATGTAATATTTCTTACCTAATAGTACGTATTGTTCAAATCTATATGAGTTTTAAATTTTTATGAATAAAATAGCTTGAAACATCACATTACATACAACATATTTTTTTTTTAAATTCGCATAATTTTTTTACTCGCACTAAAAAATAAAGAGCATTTTATAACCGTAACTGTTTCATTTCATTAACGCGAAACCACAAAAATTGGAAATTTTAAGGATTGAAAATGTACACACTTTTGCGACCCCTTGCAAAGACGTCCATTGCGCACACACACACACACACACACACACACACACACACACATTTTCATATAGGTACAGGTAAACTAATTATTGTGAACTATTTTTTTTTTCTGGCTACTGACCTGGCGAAAATGTCTTTAAGCTCGTGGTCGGACACGAACTGCCCAAGGTTGGCGACGAACAGCGTGGAACAGGGCTGCTGGGGCTGCTGGTGGTTTGGCGGCGAGGGCAGTGCGGGGGAGGGCAGGAACGGAAGGCCGTGGTGTGGGCCCAGCGTCATCGTCGGCTGAAAACGAGCCAATCCTAATATGATTTTATAACGCCTAGTACCTTCACCGCAAGCTACGTAAAACTATTTCGTTTTTGGTCTATATATATATGCACACGCATAACAGTAATAGGCAAGTATATTGTACATTGTATTTGTATATATATATGTATAAGCAACGTAACACGTGTTTTCGTTTATTATATTCTTACTAAAAATACGTTCGACAATGTTCGTTCTTTTCGCGGACAATAATATATTATTATAATAATACTGTGCAATAAGTGTTCCAAAAGCAATTTAGATATATTTATACATATACGTATGTGTATACTGGATAATATATTGTATATCGTACTCCGGTGGCGCTGATAATTGTATAACATGTAGACCAGTGATGCCCAACCTTTTTTCCTCGGTGGACCATCAAATATAAAAGCACGAATAATCTCGTTTATTTGAAAACTCATTCAATACTGATGAAATTAACGTCGACATTTTTGTACAAATTAAACTTATTGAGTTGAAAACAAATTCATTTTACTGTGATGAATTTCAAAAAAATGATATTTTAAAATTTTATTCAAAATTTTCACACAAAGATTTCCCTGCTTCGAGAGGCATGGTGATGAAAATGGCAACTGTATTTGGCTTGAGGTGCTTGACGTATATATATGAAACAATTTTTTCACGGATTAAACGAAATACAAGTTCAAATTTCACATTATAAAAATAAGTGTAAAACATTTTTATTAGTATTATTATTATATGTATCATCATTAAGTTTTTTTTTTTTTAATTTTTAAAAGAATTCATAAGCTAATAAAAATCGTATTTCGTAATAGTTCTACTTTTTTTATTTTTCTATTATTTTGTCTTATAAAAAAAAAAAAAAAAATTGTAGCGGGCCACATGGAATACCTTCGCGGGCCACGGGTTGGGCATCGCTGATTTAGACACTGTTGGCCGTTCTGGCTATTGATGCTGCCACTGCAGGTGTGTGTACACTGGTGCCGCTACTGGCGCTACTACACGTCCAGGTAAATAATTATTAACGTGTGCTTCGTCAGTCTCCAGTCAACGATAATATTATTAATAATGCACGCGTATACGAAACTAGCATAATATCGCCGTGTTGTAATATTATACAATTGCAATCGGTATACGTCGCGGGCAAGACATTTTCGCCAAAGTGCAGTGCGATCACGAAATATACGATGTAAAATATTATATATACCTACATAAATGTATTAATATAATTTTACGAGATCAATACAATAATATGCAGACACTACACCACGCCTGTGTTCTATTAATACTAAAAGCAATAATAGTAATAACAAAAAAAAAAAAAAAAATGAAGCGTTTAAATGACAAACTAAAAACGGACATGCGAATGCTTTGAATACACGCGCGTTTGTTTAATTAAAATTGAAAGGTTTACATCGAACACCGTTTCCGTACAAAAACAGCAGCATGCCTACACCGATGATAATAATTACAGACATCCGCATAAACTGTTATCCCTGTTATCCCCACTAACAACAACGAAAACGACTTTTACGTAACACACAAGCACATAATACTATATACCGCGTAGCGTACGCGATAATTTCACATTTTTAAATAAACATGAACACAAAAATATTACCTATTATTATTGTTATGACGTATAGCTGTATAAAATTAAAAATTGTTTTAAATTCACGAAAACTGATGGTAGAGGCAAATTACGTGTTTACGTTATGTGTTTTCCGTCTCTCAACAAATTAATGTATTTTCAAATATTCTCAACTCTTATCGAAACGCATATCTATTTTAAGAGATCTACATGACTACGTGATAGAAATATCTCTAAAGTATTTTTGTTTAATTTAAATCGTGTATTTTGTTAAGGAATTGATTTTTACTATCGTTTAAATTTTATATTTACAAAAAAACTCATTCATTTGGATGACTTAAAATTGATTTTCCGTCGTTATATCTATGAGATTATTGTTATTTATTATACATTTAATATTTCTTGCACACTTTAAAGAAAACGTATTAATTAACGATAACCCGAACGAAATTAAGATGTGTTAATCTTTAAAACAGTATACTCTATAACATATTATTATCACAAAAAACCGTAGTTTCCTAAGTTGGAGATGCATAGATTGCGGAAAGTATAATGGTGAAAAGTACGACAAAAGACTTTCGGTATGATTAAAGGTTGGAATTTGAAATTTTAGAATTAGTAAGTTCTTTTCGTTTTTCTTTCATTACCATCACAAGCCGATGAGAACGTTTTTTTTGCGATTACCTATCAAACCCTAAGTTCGCGACGAATATCTGTTTACAGTCATTGAGTAAAATCTCCCTACAACGGACTAACTATAAAGCGAAATCCCTTCTATTATGTATCAAATATGTTTCAATCAGCCCTCTTATAACAGCGACAATAGGTACTCTCTCTATAACGAATAATCAGTCGGTTTCAAGTGGTTTCATTGCAGGAATGTTTTACAGCATTAACGTACGTATCAATTAACCGCATCACATCGAATACGATGTAACGTTCGGTGTACTCAAAAATCTATAGGCATTAAAAATTAGTGTGTTAAAATTAAGCGTTTACAATGCATATGGTCTATTTTCGGTCCAGCAAAGCCGCTATATACAGCATGATCCATGTAAATGGTTACACCGTGCGTGTGTACACATTGCTATTGTGACCACTTAAATAGATATTATACAATGTATGTGCAGTCGATATACACGTATATCTATCGTAATACTAAATACAGACTACGGCGGTGAAACCTCTTTTAATAGCAGACACTAAATGAAATCAAAAGTTTCAAGTTTTGTATTAAATATATCAGTAATTTTACGTATACGTTGAGTTTTATCGTCAACTCGTTATTATTTAAACAAAACGGGTATGCACGATTATGTAATCATTTTGATTTTTTAGAGTATGTAGTTGTTATTTTTTAAATCCCCTTGAATATCTTTCACCGAATGGATAACTCGAGAATTCTCTATAAAGCAACACACAAATATATATATTCACGTAATAATCTATAAGTGTGCCGACCGATACACCGCAAATCAAATAATCTAACACAGGTGTTTCGTCGTATATGCGTGTATATAATATACGATTCCACGGGATGTACGTTTTAATTTCTCACAACAATTGCTTTATAATTGAATACGGTTAACGTCCTTGATCTCGTAGCCTACGGGTGTCCGCTATTAAAAGGTTACAATATCTACATTACACGTGTATAAACGGAAGGTTTCAAAAGTAACGGATTATACGAGAAGCGTCCGGCGGGCGCTATATATTGTATAATATACAATATTAAGTAAATATTACACGTGTGCACGACGCGGACTTTATAATATTATTACGATATTGTATTGTACGTTGTTACCTATAAACTTGAGATTAATAGTACTGCTTTTAACATCGACTTGTAATTTTTATAGGCATATAATATTATTATACGATGTTTATGCACGGTTCCGTATTTTTGTCGCATAATAACAATAATAATAATAATAATAATAATAAATGATATAATATATAATATACTCGTGTATAGTATTATGTTATGTCGTGTTGTATATAGACTCGTGCAAGCGTCGCGGTAGGTATGATTATATTATACAGATAATAACATTATAACATGTATCAATATCCGTTTGTTATACTGTTTTTATATTACGTATTATGTGTTATTTAAGTTTCACACACTACCTGTTGTGGATGCGGATGTAGCGCCGGATGGACGAGTGCGGCGTGTTGCAGGGCCGTGGCCGTGGCGGCGGTCGGCATATCAGCGTACGCCAATGGATGGTGCCATAGCTCGGCGGGGGCGCCGGTGAAGAACGGCGCGCCTAGATCTAAAACGGTGCACACAGACAGAACGGTTACGGATACAATGAAATAATATTACGATTACGATAAACATAGGTAGCGTGTAATGATGGCGCACTTAAATGGAGATTACAATCACGGGAACCCGACAACTTTTTGGTCCCGAACATACCGGCGTAAATAAATCCTGCGACACCGACTCGATAACTCCGATCACCCGTTACGGGCAAATATTATTGCCGATCGACGTGTTTTGAAGATAAGATTTACAAAAAAAAAGTTACTGCGCAGTAGTTTGAAATAGACGAAAGTAAAAGAAACATTGTATTGATCCTAAAACGCAAAATCGAGAAACTGATTTGGTTAAAATAATTTTAAAAGAAATCCGAAAAAATATGAAAACTGAGGAACTCGCGGGCATCATTTAAGTATTAACATTTAAGTATTTAATACTCTTATTAGTATCGAGTCAGAACGTACTTTTTTAGCAACAGCCTATACATAGGAAATAAGCTGATAAATAGCCTGGGAGATTAGATGCGTTACGATTTCTACATTCATATTTTCAAGACAAACAGAATATATAATATAATTGTAATTTATAATAACTTTCTTTACTATGTGTAAAATTATTAAACAAATATGAAAAATAAAATTGAATGTATTATTCTTTTACATTTTTTCTTACTAAATTTCGGAATAATCCCGGGATTGTAATCTCTACGTACGTACGACGTCGTCGATTATTATAATACAGCGTCGGTCGACCAAAGTCGAACCGGGCCTTTATAAACGGGTATAATATTGTTATTATTTCGTACGGTCGGATGGATATTGATATGGGTAAGTGGAGTGGTCGCGGATAAGGAGCAGTAGTATAGTAGGATTTGGGCGACGATATATGGTGTAATATACATATTACTCGTCATATCATCATCTTCATCGTCATCGTCCTGTTTTATATTGTTACGTTGCAGTAAATATACTGAACTGCAGTCTACTATATTTTCATCATCGTCCCGTTGCACAATATGAGTATATACAATCGGACAACGAATCTATAAACGCTAAGATGTGTACAAACAGTTTGCATCATGAAATCGAATAAATCAACGGAAAAAATGCAGTAAAAATCGTCGGCGACGATAATGCGTATGATTTCTATACATACTTTGGTGATTTTAGGTCTTCAAAACGATTGTATTTTGATGAGTGTACATTTTATAGCAAAGTTGGATAAATAATTTACAGAAATAAGCACCAATCTACTGTTCGAACGCGACCAGGATAGACGCATTGAAGAGCGATAGCTACATAGATGATATATTATAGTTCCTTGCTATATGAACTTGACGACCACTTGAACGTATTTTACCATATCGCGGAAAAACAGCATAGTGCCAATATGTTGTGCACTGCGTCTGTGCACTATTGAATCAATGGTCAGTGATAGAAAACTGTAATATTACAAAATCTACCACGGAGGAAATAAATACTACACTATATATAGCAGCTATTTGCTTTTTTGTTTTACATTGAGCAGTGATTATGTTTATATGTGCCGATAGTATGACAATATTATTATAGGTAATAAGATCAGTTGGGAATAACGGCGACTGTGGAATTTTAAAATGATTTTTTCGTAACTACGTGAAGAAAATGGTGGACGAGGGGAAAAACAAAGATGACGAATTGCGCACTACGTATAATGTTCGACAAAAGATTTATAATAATCATTTAACGACAATTTGGACTCGGTGTGTAAAACGTGAAAATGTTGAAGCGGGCTCGTCCTCTACACTAGAAAATTGTTGACCAGCAGGGTTGAGTGCAGTTTTCCGTTGTGCGATAGATACATATAGGTAGGCAGTTTTGCGGTCCACCGGTCGGTTTGGCCGCGGCTGGTTTTCCTTCGTTTCGACGGGGTGGGGAAAAAAGGATACTGAAGGAATAGTCCATGGAGCGCAGAAGGACGGGCAAAAGGATGAACGGTAGGAATATAATGTCGGGCCGTGTCGGGGAAATAAATGCCGCATACTGTTACTTACGTCCGGTGAGCGGGTGCATCAGGCCTTGGTGCGTGTTGGGCGTGACGTTTGCGTTGGCGGGCTGTTTTGGCTTGCTAACCTTCGTGTTGCTTTTAGCGAATTCTAGCCGTATGGTTTGCGGCATGTCGGGATCGAACCGGACGCCCTGCTGCCGAAACCAAACACACAACAATACAGTGCTACCATCCCGTGACGGAAATCAGTTAGGGCAGTCCCCGCGTAATAGTATAATACACATACTACACACTATACTGTACTGTATTATTTAGGTACTATGACCACGAATTAAGATAATATTTTGGATACCCCGAGCGACCGTAATATGTAAACCATAGGTTTCCAAACTTATTTCATTTACCATCCATTTTGAGAATTAAAAATTTTACAGAGCCCCCCCCCCTCCAAATATTTTTAAGCTTACCATTTGTTGTGTAGCTTAAAAATTTAAAAATAGTAGTTATTTCAACACCTCCCCTCACCCCTCGAAGACAACCAACGTCCACGGGGGGTGCTATCGCTCACTTTGAGAATGACTGATGTAAACCATTATTTTAGCGGAACCCAAAGTGACTGGCCAAAACAGCCGTTGTAAAGTACACTTAGCACTTGTTATCATACAAGTGACATATTTTAAATGCCAATACACATCTTAATTCGGGGTTGTCGTTTGGCTATCGTATATACAACAACAACTTTACAACATCTGTTTTGGCCAGTCGCTTTGGGTTCCATTAAAATAATGGTCATTGGCGTATCCAGTATATCTTGATTCGCGATTATAGTATAATATTATATCCAGTTTGTGTCGTTCGTATACTCTTCAGTCGAAGGAAAGTTTACGCGGGACAACACGATTCGTGCGTGTTTTTATTTTCCACCGTGGTGAAGCTTATATAGAAACATTACGATGCAAAATATAATGCACTTTCATGAATACATATACTACTATCGTGCTAAAGGGGACGTTTTTTTTTCTCAACCTTTAGCAATTTACAAACATAATAATACATAAATATAAGTACTATATAGTGAATAATGATATTATTTTCACCGCGGAAACTGCCCGTCTGTTATCGTTTAATATAATGTTCTAAAATAATATGTAAAGTAGTATCGATTCCAAGACATATTATATTTAAATAATAAATAACTACTGTTGTCCGCGATATCGCAGTTAGATAATATTATACTACGACCGTTCAGCAAAAGGTTGACGTTATTACGTGCGTCTAATAATAAATAAGCATAATATTATTATTATAACATTTATAACGACGAATGATCAATATACAGTTTCCAGAAGATTTCAATGTCCGCGCATAATGTATTTTATCGGAAACTGAAGTTTTTTTTTTATAAAAAAAATAAAGCACGCGGTGCAGTTAACATCAACCCTCCGCGTACTTGCGGCCAAGTGATTTAATACGACTACGGTTTAATATGTTCATTACATTTCCAGGTCATAAATTCTGTTGTTTAATGAACACTGTAAAATATCGTGTAATAAACGAAGGGACGGAATTAATGTGAAATTATTATAATATAATATACTTTGTGAAAAAACGACAGTGCCTCTCACATAATAATAATATTAATTTTTATGTTCTATATATACGTGAGTGTATTATGCGGTTAGGTACTGTTTGAATATTTTTCCCATGTAGAGTAAAAATGATAGTGATAGCTTATTATTATTATTTTAAATTAAATTAGAGTAAATGTCAGACGTTGTATCGTCTCAAGTACACACACACGCACGCGTGCGTAGGGCCGACGAAGATATAAAGCACGGGATGCCAAAGTGAAAAAACGGTTGGCTATTTATGTTTTATACTTTTATTTTATAAAATATTGAATTGAATATTAATATGTAATAATATATTCAATATTTATTCACTTTGAGATAATTGCTACCGTTGCTGCCCGTACTGTATAAATCGTTATTTTTGGAACGAATATCTTATACAAATAAATACAGATTATTATTTGTTCACAAATATTAATGTGTATATTAAAAATTTTTGAATTGTAATTTTCAAGTCTACAATAGGTGTTTTTACTGAAAGCTCTAATAAAAATTATAAATATAAAAAATAGTTGGTTAAGAAAATATTATTTATCGTTTATTCTAATAATATTTATATATTTCAGATGATAGTAAAATTATAATTCAATCATATAACTGATGTGTACCAATACAAAATTGTCATTATTTTTATTTTTAAACAAAAAAAGTCTAATTTTCATTGGAGCTAGGGACAATTTCAGCCCATCGAATTGTATTTCCATCAAGGAACAATATCTGTAACGCCGACGCTGCACACACACAGACACAAGATAAAGTTTTGTAAAGCCAAACAGTGTTTATCAACTCTCGTCACGTTCAAGATGAAGTTTCGATAAAGTTTAAAATAGTTTATCACGAAGATATAATAATAATAATAATAATAATAATAATAATAATAATAATAATAATAATAATAATAATAGTTATAGTGAAAATAACGTTATGTAGCTCGTATATAATGTAAAACGCACCTGAAGGTCTTGTTTAGCCGCTTCGGCGCCAGCCCGTGTATGGAACGTAACGAAACCCACTGGCTGAAAAATAATGGAAAGGAAAAATGTATTATTACTCCATATTAAGTAAGGTTAGTTAGTCGGTTTCATTGTATAGTTTTACGATTTTTAAACATTAAACAACACCGTAGTTGATTTAATCTATATAGGTACTTACCGAAGCTGTTTTGCCATTTTTGCTAGTCACTTTTAATAGAGATCCTTCGTAACCCTAAATACAAAACAAAATTCAAACGCTTAATATTAGTGTTGCGATTTGTTAGCAATAATAAACAAAAAAAAAGTTGTTCAATGATAGTCAACAGATACTAAATCATATTTTTTATAATTAATAAATTGAGTAGTTATACATTTTTTATTTGTCAAAAAGTTCTTGATAAGCAATGCGTTGACGACAGACCGTGGTGTTTTTTTAAATTGCAGAGAATATCAGTTGGAGTAGAAGTGCACGTTTGTTTTTCTCAGTGGTCGGTTTCAAACTGTCACCGAAAGAGAATAATGTATACCCAACAAACAGTATTAAAATATTGCCATGCATTTAATTTGAATTTACTAGGTTAAATGATGTACTGAAGTAATTACAATTCTTTGTGGTTCTAATAAAATGTACTTAAGTAATAATGTAATAATGACAAATAATAAGATACCACATTATTATTTTAGTACAACAATTTACGAATTTGAGATTATTTGCTTATGGTATTATTAGGGGTTTAAAAAAAATATTACATAACTGATGTATGATTTTCATTTTAGTCTGATAAATCTGAATATTACTGTGACACCTTTACACATGTCTTCATGTCATTGTACATAAATTACGTATAATGTTTATTACACTATTACAGATTGTATATATTCTAATAAAAGATAAAAAAAAAGAATCACGCATGGAAAGTCAGAGTCACATAACAATAACCACGTCGAACGCGTACAGCTGGAGAACACTTTCTCATAAGTTAACCATATATATAAATTTTGATTTAATCGTACGGGTAATCCGCGTATTGTAACTATTCTGTACCGCTAATTGTCATGACGGAAATTGATCACGCCGACCTTATTGATGATACGTTGAGTAGGATAAGGTCCACGAGTGTACAATACGATTTATTATTTTTATATTATGTGTTAAAAAATCCACGTAAATACGTTTTTTAAACGGTTTGGGGCGCGTAATGCCGATTTAGTAACCGCAAAAAATACTGTCACCCTTAAGCATGTCGGGTTGTGGTGTACTGCTCGTTTGCTGAGTTCATCGTGAAATCGAATAAATTATTATTATTCAAGAGGAGTTGGATTCAACGAGCGAATAGAGGGACGTATTGATTTTATTAAGATGGTTTTTTTTTGCGTCATCGAACGTTTGGTTGGTACCGAAACGAAAACTTTATGTTCGCAAAAACTTTGTAGGTTAGGAAATCGGGCACAGTAATAGTTGTTTGCCGGTAAATTCCTATAGGTACGACGAAAAATTTGAAAACAATTACAGCTCTGTTGGGAAATTAATAATGACGCGTTCGCCTAATGTGAAAGGCAAGAGAAGTTTGTCTATTACAGAGGTATATAGTTAATGTCCTGCCGCAGAACCTTTTGGATTTCCTGACTGCGTGCTCGGGCCGTTTCACGTCAGGTACACAGTATGGCACGTGTACTGACGCAGACATTGTGGAAGAGAGAGGCGTATGGATCCCGAATAGAAATAACGCGCGGAATCTAATGATATACACCACCGATCAATTGACGGCGGCGGCGCGGCGGTGGGTATTACAGCACTAAATTTACGACTGTATTAAGTTTATTACGCGTTTTAACTAGCATGTCTGAGAAATCGATGGTAACCCGCAACGTTCACGTTAAAAACACACTGTGTATGACGCGCGCACGTGTGTTTATAGTGTATAGCATATCATTATTTATAACTTATAGATTCTATAAATTAAAGGGTTTAGTGTCCAAGAATAAAATGCGGATTATTTATTTCGCTCTATACCAATCAATATACCAATATGGAATGTTAGTATGGGGGGGGGGGGTTTAGGTGATACGATTCTAAAAAAATTGCAAGTTAACCAGAATAACGTAATAAGAATTTGTTTAAATAAGTGTATTCTGCAAGGTTCTACGAATCAAAATTATAAAGAGCTGGGAGTTTTATCAACTAGATTTCTATATAAAATAATAGCCATTTTGTTCACTTTTAAAAGGTTTATACAAGACAAAGATTACAATTTGTCGGAGTGTAAAAGAGAAAATATTCGGTATAATATACCTGTTAAATATTCTTGTAAATCTATTGGTCAAGCTTTTGTAAATTATTTAGGACCTTCGTATTTTAACAGTATGCCATATCAATATAAAAAAAATATTCACTGTTCTAAAAAAATTGTATACCATTGGTTATTTTCGCAATTAATTTAAGTTCTTTATATGTTATCATTATATTTAATATGTAAATAATATTTCATTCTACGTTTCTTTTTTTCTATTGTTATAATTATCTCAACTGTATTTATCATTTTATTTTGCCAAGTATTTAACATTATGTATCTTTAATTTTTTATTATTAATTATTACTCTCTATCTCTAACACAAGCTGATAGCTTAAAAGAGATAAATAATCATGTAAATTAACTTTTTGTATATGTAGTATATATAATTTATGATGGTTTGAATAAAAAAAAAAAAAATTATTATAATGCGCATAAGTGCTGTTTTACACGCAAATCTAAATCGTTATTGTTACCGACTACTGCAGTAGGTTTATATAATATGTATATATTCGCACCCGTTGCTTAGACACGGGTAAATCGCATGGTTACATTATTATATACTTATATTACCACCATCGATTGGTCCCTCGTCCGTGCATGTTTGATCGTTCGACATCGCAATAATAGCAAACGGCCGCAGCACGTCACGATACCGTTTTTGTGTTTCCCCCCCCACACACACACACAAACCATACACGACCACGACGACAACACGCGTATGCGGCGATTCGAATAAACTATCAAAATTACTATAAAAACAATACATGTCAACATTATATTACAACAACGTCGTTTGTAAAACAATATTAGATGATATAATAATTATAATACTACATGGCATATATATATATAGGGTACGTACAATATTATGTCTTGTTTGTTTACGCGTTTTCCAATAACATACGCTGCATCAACCTAGGCATATTATAAAATATAGAGAGTAATATTATGGAATCTCACGGATTATGTTTTAGGAAACTTCATTATAACTTTCCCGGGTAAACGCGTTGATACGAATTCTCCACATTGTTAATACTGCGTATGGATTATACATTTATATACTACCATGAGAATTTTTTCTATTTTTCATCAAAGGAACATTTGATCGAATGAATGGAAATTTTCATTACGTGCTTGGACGTTTTCAACGGTGTCGGAAAACATTTCAATAGACATCAAACAAAAATCTACTGCTTGTAATCGTTACGCTCAAGCGCTTCGTTCCATTCGCAAAAATACGCACTTACCTACCTATAAGTAGTATAACTACTTTTGGCTTTGACAACTTTACGTAATAACGATTTTGTCGTCTTCGCGTTTTCACTCAATTACATAAAAAATCGTTATTATGACTGCAAGTATCACAATTTCCACGAACGACACATTTTTTTTTTTATAAATAGGTAATTCTCTTATCCTATCGGTATTGTTTTAAATCGCCATGGTATATTTTGCACTCGCACGACCGCGTAAAATTTAGCGTTTGTTACCCTTCCTTCGACTTTCAAGCCATACCGGGGAGAGCTACTGCCAATTATAATCGTGTGATTAATATTATACTTCTCATCAATTATTTTTGCTAGCCTGTAGGCTTTTATTAGTATTTCGTTACTGTGCAATAATATAACGTAAATCGTGTCACGTGTCACGTGCTTTTATGGCCAGTCTGTGAATAATTAAACGACCATAATCGAATCACGAGAATAATAATACCATTAATTAATAATTCTATGTACCTAAGGTCCGAGAGAGTATTACCAGATGTTTGCGAATAAAACAAAACGTGCAGCTTCGTAAAGTATACATTTGGTATCTTGTCGTCCGCAGCAACCACTCTGCGAACTACCTACATGATTGCGTTCATCATCGTTTTCTATACTCCTGACGATGCAATAACACAACTATTAATGCGACCGCGTCGTCGCTCTATATATACGTGCACGGTTATAATAATACTATAGTATGCCTACTTATACAACGTAATAGCTGATTATTATAACGGTCATTTACGGTCATATTGTGAATGACATTATATACGGTCCTACGTGTACGGTTGTATAATAAACTATTATAATGCTAATAATTTTCATTCTTCAAATCACCTCATATGCTCGGAATAGCAGGTACAGCTCTCGTGGTTTGGCGTCCATTGGTAGACCACTGACGAATAACGTTCTCACCTGCGAAAAAAACAAAAAAATAAAATTTATTAGATTCTGCAAACAATGAAAAAACGTTCTAATAATAATGCGTGGCTAGCTAAATTTCCATTGAACAATTTGGGTCCCTTCTTATTTAAAAATCAATCGAGGAACCGCCCTTGCGTGTTCACGTCGACGTGCGTGACAATTGTAATTTCTTGTTTTCCCGCCGACGTTTTTCCATTAAGTTAAACACAATTTGAGTTTTCCGTACGTACATGCTCTCACACAAAATACAATTATACACATACACAAACACACACACACACATATCTACACATGAAACATAGGGCTGACGATATCAATAATAAAAGGTAACTCATTTTTTTTTATTTCAATGATTTATACTGTGTATTATGTCTCGTAAACAAAATGAACGAGGTCACATAAGCCAAAAAAATTATAAATGTTCGTATGTTTACCAACGCACGAGTTAATAGTAATATAGTTTTATGTGCGATATACGCTAGTGAATGTTATAATAATCTTTGTAGTTGAACGTTTTATATTTATTTTTTTTTTTGTTTATACATGTGCAGAATTCACCCTGTACAAAAATTACGCTCCACAAAACAAAAGAAAAACCCCCTGGCTGGTGCTTTGAGTTCTCTTTGTTTTCTAAAGGTCATCACCATGTCACGCCGGTGAAGCATGGCGAGGCAGGGTCGTGACTTTTCGATCCGCCGAAAGGTCTGACGAGACAGTGAAACACTCGACAGGGGGAGTAGTATATATATATATATATATATGAATAATAATAGAAATACAGGAGACACATTCCCTTTACGTGTGTACGTGCGTATACATATACGGGGTAGAAGTACCTCTCTAAGGGCAAGGAGATTTTGAAGAGCCATTGGAAAGAGGAAAAAAAAGAAGAGGCCCTGGGGAGGTTTAAATACCAGGCGGGAAAGGAACTAGTTCGGTAGAAATAAGTGGAGGACCATGATGGCTGAGGCGGGAAAGAACTTACTCAAAACAAACTTAACACAAATAAATATAGAAATTTCGTCGCATAAGGGACCAATGTGAAATATTCAATTCTCAAATGAATGAAAAAGATTTTCGGAATAAACATTAGTTGTACTAGAAAAAAAAGAAAAGAAAAGAAATAGAAACAGCAAGCTGGTCTGTGAAGGTATAATTATTTTATTTTATGAACCACGGCAATAGAGGTTTCGAAAAAATTGAAATATAGGATATTACAGTCTTAAGTTTATCATATAAATAAAACACATTGATTCTTTGTTGAACGTAATCGTTGCGCGTTAATACAGGTAACAATACAGAAAGTAAATAAAATCAAAACGCGTATATAAAAAAAAAAAAAAAAATAAAAACAGTAGTAATAGGTGTAATAATAATATAATATGCGGTCTATTACACACAAATGTTGCACACACATATCATACGCGAATAAAAATTGAGTAGTTACAGCGTAATGTAGTATTATAATAATAATCTGTCACTATATGTGGGGGTACAAGCAAGCCAAATTGTGCGCTATTATTTTCTGCACGTGTGCGTCCGGAAGATTTTGCACCGTACGTCAAGAATCATAATAATACGTATTAAATAATGTTTTTGATAATTTTTGGTTGGTTTTCTCTTTTTTTTATATATTTTTTTTTATCAGCAAAACATGTAGGACAATTGCGTCGGTGGTATTGACAACCGTAACACACACACACACACACGTGCCTCGTACGAATGGTTTGCGGGTAGCGGGTGGGGATATAAGGAATATTTGTTTGAAACAACAATAATTCTTAACTCAATCAAATTTTTTTTCTTTAAAATACGAATATATATAAATTATTTAATTAATTTAATAAAAAAATAATTTTATTAATTTATAAATTTTAATATTTAATGATTTTAATGTGATGCATAATGTTGATTTTTTTCATTGACCAGTATCGTCTGGCTTGATAAACGAAAGTTGAATGCGCATGTTCTACTTCGACGTATAATCTATTGCTATATTTTGTTTTTTTATGATGCATATGATGAAAATCTGGTTTCGAACAGATATATTGATGCAATGATATTTTATCAAGTAAAGTTTTTAAAGATGAATCAGTGGTCAATTCAATAAATTTTTCGTAGATACTCAGTTATAAAAATGTAACTATAAGAGTAATATGATAATAATTTGAATTCAATTAGTACAGATGTGCCCATCATAAGACGTATTCAATAACCACAGAGCTCCTAGACCAGCATTTCTTGTACTTTTCTATCTTCTATATAGAACCCTGTTTGATGTTTACTTCTATCGTGGAACCACCACTTTTATTTATGTTAATATAAAAACAAAAAAAATATAATTTCATAGAATAATAATGTGTGCACCGATAAATACGGAATATATTATAGAAGTAGGTAGTATAGACTATATACTGTATTCATTGTTATTCAATTTTAATATAAAAACAATTTTTTTCCCCCCACTAGCCGCTAAAAATCTTAAATTAGACTCTTAAATAATTTTCTTGGAAATTATTGAAAAAAGTATTTAAGCTTCGTGGAACCCCAGGGTTCCACGGAACACAGTTTAAAAAACGCTGGCCTAGACCACTCTCACAGAGCCCTAGGGCTCCGCGGAGCACAGTTTAAGAACCACTGGTGTACACGTATAATGCTTATAGGAATATATTATATAATATTATTGTAGTCCGTCTACCTCGATGCCGCGGTAAAATAAACGCACGCAAAGGTAAGCAACTAAAAAATGACTACGGCGGCGGTGGCGGCGGGCTCACGTCGAGTACTGGTGATAGGGGAGGGGCGGGGTGACGGCGCCCGTGCCCATGGCAACGGCGTTATCAACACTACACCGCCGGCCTGCGAGTCGATAACACTCTTTATTAATGTTTACAAACTCGTTGCCGACTGAATAAATGATTCACGAGCAATTTCCCGGAGAAAATTCGCTACGTGCAATAAAACGCGCTGCGTGTGCCAGGCCTTTCGGACCGAATACACAGTATACTCCTGTACGCAACAATCGCACGCCCATGCAGGAATAATTCAAGACGACTTACTGTTGCGGGCATATGCGTAATTCTGCTAAAATTCACGGGGCGCAAAACTAATCAAGACAGTTACAAATTCTCTACAAAACGTCAAATTTCCTCGATTCGTTTGCAATTTTTTTTTTACCAATATTTTAACTTAGAAAATTTAGGGGGTGCAAACTGATAGTTTGCTGCGGGCATATGCGTTACATTATATAATATACCTTATATTCAGGGGTAACAAATTAATATTTTTTAAGAACCTTATTAAAAATCTGAAATTTTTTCGGGGACCATCAAAATTCTAAGTACATGGTATGGTTTAGTGTAAGCTATCTTCATAATTAATTCAAGATATTTTTTGGTTAGCGGAGATCTGAACTTGTTTTTAATATAATTTATTTATGAAAAAGATAATTCTCAAACATACGTGGAGCTGAAAATCGCACACATTTACAGT
Organism: Chaitophorus viminalis; assembly: GCA_025469195.1. Classification (NCBI taxonomy): domain Eukaryota; kingdom Metazoa; phylum Arthropoda; class Insecta; order Hemiptera; family Aphididae; genus Chaitophorus; species Chaitophorus viminalis. The sequence goes on from JAIPRK010000315.1 coordinate 46,850, forward strand.
ATTAATAATTTTAGCATTGGGTATTTCTTTTCGGACAATGTAATGTTGTAGTATTGTTGTAATATGTGTTATTTATTCTTTGTCTGCGGGTCCGATAAAATTTGTTTGCAGGCCACTATTTGGTGACCCATGCTGTATAAGTACCCGATATTATTATTATTACAATCATTTCGGTGTAATTCAATTGCATTCCGGGCGCGTCATAGGCGCAATTTCGGTTTTTGACTTTGATGGGCTTTTCAAACATACCGTTTACTAAACGCACATCTTATAGATAGTTAATGAAAGATTTTATATTTCAATTAAAATACAAATTTTTTGGATAGGCTAAGCTCCCGCTGAATTGCGTCTGTGGCGTGTGACTCGAGACTGACCGGGCGCTCATTCGACCGTTGTATATGAATACGATATACGTATAACGTTATTTCATAGCAGCATGCGGCTTTTTATGATAACGTCTACCCGTATGTATGGATCGGTCGACTTTGACCGGGGTCATTGGTGCGTGAAAAATTTCGTTTTATCTATATGGATAACAACGGGTCTAGTTTCGATGCACGCGAGAATCGCTTAAATGCGTGGATTATATCTATAGCTATAGCTGATTGACGAGAGTAATACTGTTGGTCGGAACACAGTAGGAATCGATCAATCGTCTTAGACCAAGGTAGAGGGATACGTACAAACTGCGATTTATTATTATACGCATGCTTGTAGACATACAGGTGAACATTTAATGCAAGATAATATCTTCCGGTTCGTCGCGCGGATATTTTGTTTTATGCTCAGCAGTGACTATGACTGACACTTCGCTTGTATCTAAATATTTCCCACCGATAATATTGTGTAAAACAGATAAGAGTAAGATAAAAATTGTTAGTCGGGCGCCGCGCCGGTCAGGTTAGAAAAACGATTTGGAAAACGTCGAAATAATGTTATAAGTGCCACACGCTCATCGAATATACAATATAATGAAATACGTATATACATATTATATGAAACGCGTACACGTGTCATGATGTCTTTGAAATTTGCGTGATGATAAATTCCAATTGGTGGTAGGAAGTCAGCGGTGGCGGCGAGCTGAGTATGGAGTAAAAAGAGTGCGAAGTATCTCGTCCCATTGGTGTCGGAAAATGCGCACACAAAGGGAATAAAAATTGTATCGCTCTTCAACGATTGCTGCTGCTCCTGTAGTAATACAAACCCTTCACGACAAGTGGGAAAATGACGAACGAAATAAAAACCATGACACTGATTGCAAAGAATGCTGTGCATACGGAGTTCATCTGCGCATTATGATAATATTATTTATTTCATGTACGCTGCGTCTCGTTATAAATCGTTTTTCTAAAACGTTTACCGAGTATTAGCGTCGTACACTGATTACATAGGCACACAGTAATGAATGTAGTAATACCGCAACGGGTGGTGGTATTGCATAATTGTATATAATTACTGTACATGTCGTTATATACAATATATATTATTATTATATACATACTTATGTTTTACTCTTTTGGAAACATTTTATTTTAGTTACTTATTAATAATTATCATGTAAGTAAGTAAGAATATTACGATAAGCAGATACCTATACTAGTAGGGTAAATTTATCCGAATTATTATGAAAAAATACTATAAAACAATATATAGATTGACAAGAAACCGTTTTAATTTATATGCTTTAGATAGATGAAAATAATTATATTAAAATCTGAAATTGGTTGATTAGAAACCATACGGAAAGTCAGGAAACGTTTAGTCAATTAAAACGAATATAATAGCTGATTGTTATTTCATAGATTCAGTAAAAATGTGCACTTGACACGTTTTAATTATTCTTAATTGTGTTTGATACTCGTGATAATAATATATCTTTCCAGATACATTTAATAATATTTATTGTTGTATATATTTTGTTTTCTATCTACTATTGATTTATTACTCCGAAAAAACGTTACCAAAATATCGTGGAAATATGTATAAATCCATCATCGACTAATTCACAGCAGGTACACTATTTTGATGACATGTTCGTGTACGATCATAACGCGAACGTTATTATTTATTTAAACGATTAAAAATCGTAGAACCGATAGTTTTCATAGAAGATAATAGAAACTACCAGTAGATACATCTAAAAAAATTATGATTTTTTTCAATTCAATTTTTTAATTTGAAATCCATTCAAACGAAAAGTATCAATATATTATTAATAAAAATAGTAGCTAATGTAAGAAAATTGTATTGGCTAATAAATGTTTAAATAAAAAAAAGGATATACCTATTTCCATATAAGCTAAAAAAAAGTTTATTCAACATATGATGTTTCAGACTCTCGGTGTGATAATTTCAAAATCTGGTTACCCTAATAATAAGAGTCACGTGCGTATAATGAATTCGGGTAGGTGTTATCATTCATCAAATCGGATATATTTATATTATATTTGGTGCAAGATTTCTTAAGCGCACAGGATGCGGACCAAACGTAAAAACGTTAACAGTCGATCCATATATTTTTGATCGTACAGTCCATCATCGTTATAATATTTACAATGCGCGTATAGCATGCATACATGCGGCAGAGTGGTAATAACCGTAATAGTGGTAATCGTAACGGGTCGTGCTATTATGGTAATGCGCGCGGCGGAGAAAAACAAATGTCGGTTATTATGTAAGTCACATAATATTATAGCCTTTGACACGCTCGCATGGGAAACAACTAACAAGTCGTAATAGGACGTGGTGCGATGGAGTGGGCCAGTGGGGTGTGTGAGCTGCAATGTCGCCGTCGTACCAGTGAGCACCGATCACCGTCAACGAACGCATTTGCGGGCAATTTGTCATAGCGCGGCCCTATTGTGGAATGATATTTGGAATGTACAGCGTGAGCGTATACACGCACGTGTAAACAATGCGGCGACGGAAGTTATTTGTTACGTGACGGTGACTTTCGGGATCGCACTGACGACTTCAAAACGTATAGTGATATCGTGTACACAATATAATAACGTGCTCGAAACGTACGATTAAATTATTCCAACAATATTTTATAATCTATGACATAGGTATGTTATATTATAATTATGAATATACGTGTATAATCCCATCTTCGTCGTCAATGAATGAAATGTAGAAAAGATCTCTCGAGGCTTTCGAAGTGTGGTGTTGGCGACAAATGAAAAAGATTAATTGGGCGGATAGAGTAACGGATGAGGATGTGTTGACCCAAGTAGGAGAAACAAAATCAATATTGAATGTTTTAAGACGACGACGATGGGACATGATGGGGCACGTTCTACGACATGGCGAAGAGCTACATCACACTATAATAGAAGGTGTAGTTAGACGAAGACCATCAGGAAGACCAAGAAACTCGTACAAATCTCAATTGAAAAAGACGCAGTAATTAATACGTATGCTGGATTAAAGAGGCTTGCTGAAGATCATGAAAAATGGAGGAAAAAATTAAACGCTGTAAATCAACCTATTGCCGGTCGAGAAAAAAAAATCATTATATGTAAACAATAATATTGTATACGTATTGTACAGTTTAGTACATAAAATATGTATATAAATGCCTTTTATATATAATACATATTATGATGTCAGTTATGAGTAATAACGGTAATAACAATATTATCAACTAATACATATATATATATATTTTCGTACATTGACCATGTGTTATACAATATTATGGTAATTATTGTACAGGTGTGCTGGAACGGCGGTGGCGGCGTGTCGGATTTTAGACGTTTCCGGGGGACCGGGAGGCGCCAAGTGTGCGTTAGCAGCGGCGGCGATAACAGAGTTCAGTGGACTCCGTCGCGAGGCTAGGGGTGTGGAGGTGGCCGTGACCCGGGGGTTGGATCAATAGCGAGGCCACGTGCCTTGTTTACTGTGTGTGTGCGTGAGTGTGTGTGTGTGTGTGAGTGTGTGTGTGTGTGTGTGTGTGTGTGTGTGTGTGTGTGTGTGTGTGTGTGTGTGTGTGTGTGTGTGTGTGTGTGTGTGTGTGTGTGTTTATATGGGGTAGTGTGTAGGAGCTTGTATACATGTATATGTATACTTACGCAGTACGCACGTAGTAGTAGAGTAGTAGTAGTGCTGTACTTGGAACTCTCCTCTTTTCTGTCTCACCCCCTTGTCTCTCTCTCTCTTTCTCCTTCTGCGACACATCTTGTCATCCTGAACCACGACGTTGTACGTATGTGTGTGTGTGTGTGTGCGTTATTATTATTTAAACATGGTAATAAATAGTTAAGACATAACTATACATAGGTACTTTTCCTTTCTCTCAACCTGTTCCTTTCACGTACGTCCCACTAATAATATTGCATCTACCCCACCCACACGATAATCAAAACTTGTAATCCTGATTCACGGTGGGTGAGGGTGAAATAAGATTTACTACATAAGGTTAACCGGCAATCGTAAAGTTCTTTGGTCATTTACGTTCTCTTGCCTGCATAAACTCGTACGCACAATTCCATGTAATACTATTGTAATGTAATAATACCCATAGAACCTACGACTCGGTGAATCGTTGAATCTACACCCGGGTCCAAACACGAAAATCATTGATTTACGGTTCATACCACACTGTGACGATAAATAATAGACTGGTTCGATTGCGAGTATAGTTATAATATATAGAATATATTCTATAGTAGGTATTGAGTTTTTTTTAAATTTTTTTCATTTATTAGTAGCTAATAATAAAATGTTATTATTTTTATCCACGATAGAAATAACCAAATAATATAATCAAATCATTGAATATTCGTCTCTATGTTTAACCGTTTAAATTTTGAAAACTCAATTAGATAATACTTAACTAGGTATAATAAAAACACCCGAATATGTTGTCAGATATTATAATAAACTGTTGTTCATTTACAGTCGTGTCCAGCCAAACTCTAGGAACGACTACAGTTCAGTGGCTTCTATAATCAGTAACGAAAAAAACACAACTTTTTTGGCTTCTGAAATACAACGAATATATGCAAATGACGTCGATTCGAAACTATAGTAAATTCATATATATGACTTTTACCAGATAATAACGTATAAACGATAAATGTTTAAGGCTAGGTCATTATTTTCAAAAGCTTATGATACAGGTGCGCAGATATACTGGGAAAAAAATAAAATGTTCTTTTTCCTTAAAAGTTATTGATTGTGTACTGTGTATAGTCAGTCGCATGGCAACCATAGGTCAAAACAAACTCGACCGATTCATATAATGAATAATGTCGAAAAAAAAAAAATAATAATAATAATAATAATAACCATATATATATATATATATATATTGTATACATAGTAAATGTATACACGTCCTCATCGACGTTTATACATAGTATATAAAATGTACTTTTTCCGACGGTAAACTGACAGGTTTCTAAAGTTTACGGTTATACTTAAATCACCTAATCCCATAATCGTCAGGCGGTCGAAAAAAAAAAAAATTCGCAGAATTAGGCACTTGCACGCGGTCATTTTCCGTCCGCTATAGCAACCCGTCCCCAAAACAAATACACCTCATGATGATAATATGTATTTCACGCCAAAAGTTGACGCATACAATAACGTCTCGCGATTACATCGTCGTCCCCTTAGATCACCACGGTCGGAACCGTAAGCACACTGCAATCCATTGTATAATAATGTAATATATTGTATTTTGTTAGTGCGGCGCGCGGGCGACGTGTGCACCGGAGCGTAGAAAAACTCTAAACGGCAAATCCTTGTCACAATGGTTTTATAACATTTGTGTGACAAGCTAACCTGCTGCAGAAGACGAGGGGGGTGGGGTGGGGAGGACACTACTATAAATACTTAAATAGGTACAAGTGTACAAGGCGTATTTAAATAGATACGCGAGGTAAGCATTAACGTTTTAACATGTTTGGATATAAATTTCGACAGCCGGCTTGCGTACTTTACGCCATTGTTACTCGTTTAATGTATGATATTGCGCATATTGTATAATGAGTACTACGCGGAAGTTTCGATAAGCGTACACGCGTTTTCAAAAGCAAAAACAAAAAACCCTTGAGATTTCACCGTGTTAGTTAAGTTCAATCCCATTCGACAACTCGAACAGCTCTTGATAACTCGAAATAATTTTTTCTTTCCCGCGAAATCGAGTGTCGAGATAATGGGTGAAGTGCTGCTATGTTTTGTTTGTTGCGGGTCGCTAGGGGATACCGCGCGAGGAAAAAATAAACTCCTTTTGCAAAACGTTGTCGAAACACTATCGAATTTCCTGCCAACATTCTCAAATCGTGACATGCTACAGGCGCGGTGATCGACGAACATTATATTATTTTATTATATTGCAATATTCGAATTAGAATATTCCACAGTTCCAATCCAAAATCAATTTCATCGCGTGTAAATCATTACTTGGCTTTTTCGGACCGGAAACCATTCGAAGTCATCATATTTATTATCCTCCCCTCCCCGTTTATAGACAAATAGCTAGAATGTATTTACAAATAATTTCATTACATCCCGATGTGTATATAACCGTAGTATGTGTTACCGAGCAAAAATACAAAATTATAATTCATTTTTCTCTTTTTCGATTATTTTATAACCAGTTTAAACGGTGCTCGCAAACGTAGCAGATGATTTTTACAGTTTACATCTGCAAAACGAAGTATTTAATTGTACTCTTATGGTTTAATTAGTGGTTACATCACATAACACGGTTTTCGCAGGAAATCGCACCACAAATACCTATACGTCGCGGTCGGTTTTGTTCACTACGAAAATTACGTATTTCAACCAACCTACCGCTCTAGGCCGTGGGCCGTAACCCCTTTACGGACCCGCAGTGTTACTCGTGTAACCATAGGAATATATAGAGGATCATCAAATTACCGGGGCTGACTCGGGCCCCTGGTGTACGCGTGAAAAAAAAAAACACTGCGATAATGAGGATAAGAAGGTTTTTATTTTATTTCAAATACAATCCTCAATCAATCAACATTCGTTTTACTTATGTTGTAATATACGGCGGCGGTTTTACCCTCTTCATTTCTATTCCATAACAATAGTACAATAATCTAACCCTGATCTCGTACAAATTTCAAAAATATCACTCGTATTGTTTATTATTATTTTCTTCATTATTAAAACAGCTTTTATTGTTGTCTTAACTCCTAAATGTTACAAGTGCAGTTTAATTTTTATGTATAGCTGTCGAGCTATAATAATTGTTTACTGCAAAAAGCTCTTAAAAAAATTAAACAAACATAATAATAATAAAAAACTAACAATTATGTACGTCAACACTGATTAGTACTTTTCCTCGTTCGTTGTATGTTATAAGAATAAGAATATAGGTTATACTGTTTTAAAATGAAACGAGTCGAATAAAAATCTCGTTTGAATTCATAGTACACCTAATATTTTCTGCACAGTGTTATGGAAGTTGGCTTTGTAAAGAAAAATTAATTTTAAGTTCATTTAGTAAATTAAAACAAAATAATAATAAAAAACCGTTTTAAAGTATTATGATTTACATTAAATCACACCAATTAATTATTGTCCGTAAAATCTTGAAATTAATTTCAATAACAAAAATAAAATGGTAGGTAATCACGCGAATTCTGCAAAATACTACTGTGATATGTAAGTATAATTAAAAAAAACAACAACTGAGCATTTCTCTCCTCGACAAGAATATTATTATTTTGCCAAAATATGTCTTAAATTTATCAGCAATGCGCGTGTTCGATGAACTCTATGTATTTTTTTATTTTATTTTTATCTATGAACAGTGCATTATAACATATATATATATATATATATATATATGCATTGTGTGAATAGAATTCAATATACTTATTTCGATAATAATTAATACAATGCCGGTATACCTAAATGTGTTGTTGATTCAAGAATTCCAAGAAAATGTAATAATATGCTAACTCCGCACGTCATATAGTTTGTATATAAAATATCAAGTAATACTTTTTTATAGGCGGCCAATCGTTATTTTGAACCTTTATTTTTTCGCTTTGAATCATTTATGCAACGGATGTCATGTCCAATCGTCTATTTTACCACTCCTCAGTCTATTAAACATTCAACCTCTCCTCGCTTTGTGTTCTGTTTGAAGTCAATTATTCAACGTTAACCTAGATTATATACTTTTTTCTTTTCTTTTTTTTTTTTTTAATACAAATTCTATTGTACGCCCGCATTGAAAATGTATACAAATGGCAATTCGAGCAAACGCCTGATACGATTGTGAAAGGAATGGGGCGACCAGGAAAAGGGCGTGGTGCGTACACGGGAAATTGGTTTCCATCGAAAGGGTGAGGTTCACTTAGGAGAAGTCTGAGGGGGAAGTATGACATATAGTATATTAGCTTAATGATTTCGAATCCCTTAAAAATGCGGAAACGAGCTTTTTGGCGCCATCGGAGATTATATACGCAGACTGATTTTACTGCTTTATACGGAGGAACAACATATGCTACACTCGGGTTACCATGGCAACCACAAAGAAATGCGGTATAATACATGGTACTCCTTAATATAATATTAATATTGTTTTTACATGGCGTAAGACATCAAACTCTGTTGTATAATTACAAGGTTCCCGGACTTGTAAGGCATAACACTGTCAATGCGCAACTGTTCAATGAATAGCCTAGAAATGAATAAGCACAAGAGATTAAAAGTCCACAAAAGATAAGTGCGCGTGCACACGTATGCAAACCTATATTGTGGAAAAAATAAAAACGAAATTACTATTTATGACGTTTATCGTTGGCCATGAATATTTTAGTGTGCATCCGAAGTACAAATGCAGCATTATGCGCATGTGATTGAAGAGAAACTCACTTCACTTCTTAAAACAGTTCAAAAGTCTTTAGAAACTATATAATTTACCGGAGAAATTACAATCTTTTTTCAAATATAACATCATCTTGACCTTTCTATACCGTAATAATAAAACCGACCGGGTTTAATTAGTGTGTACCAAACGACGACACAGTGTATATAATGTATTATAAAGGTGGTGTGCTTATACTTGCGGGATGTTTGACGGAAATTTACGATCATTTATGTTTAAGAAAAACCCAAAGTTAATTATTGTTTGCGTTTACGAGATGTTTGCCGTTAGAAGTAATAGACCCATAAATAATGATATTTATCATAAACAATGTTTAGTTGTAAAAAATTTTAAGAGGTCTTATATATTATTATCATTACTATGTATTTTCTTCGTGAACATGGCCTTTGATAATTTGTAAGGACATGCTAACGATCCAGGTTTTAACGTAAACGATGACTATTTTTATAAAAGCGACAAGTTTGAGAAATCCAGTAAAATAAATGTTGTGTTTTTTATTTTTCTTAAAATATATGTTAAATTAGCAAACAACAGCACAAACGAAAAACTAAATCAAAACTATTGATTTGAAACTGTTGGATGTACGTGTTATTTTTTAAAAAATAAAAAAAAATCATCCTAGATCGTCTTAAAATGAATATTTTATTTTGTTTATCAAGTACTTTTTAACAACGACAACAATGATTTTCTAAAATTAGACAATTTTGTTTTTAAGTACACAAGATATGAAGATAATATCACAGAAATAATATTATAATATAGTAGTACAATGGAAACTATATCTTGACATTATGTAAAATAAATATTTGAAAATAGTAGTTTTCTTCTTCGAAAAGTAGATAAGCATTCTCTAGACATAATGCATGGTTTTATTTTTACGATTCTATGAGTTTTAAAATAATTGTGGTTCTTCTCATTTATTTTCCAAGTTAATTAATGATGAAGATAATCAAAATTGCTTGGTTTTTCTTTCTCTGCTGTTTGCAGTAATAGTTATAGAATATCACTAAAATGACTTCAATTTCTAGACTCTCCCCAAATGTAATCCGGACATCAATATTTTTACTCAGCCCATAAACCTTCTACTCCTCCGCACGCTTTCACCCCATGGATGCCATACCACCACCACCACCACCACCACAACTACCATCATCACGTCCCTTGCGCTTTACGATTGGCGCCACAGTTCTTCGTTGGTTCGGAGCCAAAATAACAGCTGCACCAGAGTTTACGGTACTAAAACTCTGGAGAGACACACAAATACACAAAATCATTTGAGTTATGTGGTAATACATAACAAAACAAAAAAAAAAAAAAAGTTCGTAGATATAGTTATTGTCAATTTATTGTACTTAAAACGGTTCTGAACATGCATATATATAAATTTCGTCTCGGACAAAGCCATAAATGTTTTATTTTATATTTTGATAAAATTAAAAAAAAATTATAGGAGTTGTAGATAAACAACTTTGTATGTATTAATGTTTATTTTAAATAGAAATCCTACACCGAAACTGCAATTTAAATTAAAATGCTGCTTTATTATATCATTGGAATTGACTTAAAATTACTATTTTTACAGTTTCACGGGTACTATAAAATGGTCTTAGAAATATGCTGTTTATGCATTTTTAACAAACTTTACGATTATTTAATAACAATTCATTATAGTTGTGAGATGCAGGTGATTAAAACTTTTCGTTAATCATTTTTGAAGTCATATTATAATTTAGCATATATATACCTACTGAGATATTTCGTATAAAAATGTGATGTATAAAGCTTGGAAAATTAATACTTATGATAAATGAAATAATTCTAAAATAATTGAACATACATGAGACTGAAGAATTTTTTCCAAAGAAAATCTTAAACTTAATTGCAAACGTTAAACATAAAGGATAAACAGATATGTTTACTTCTACATTCGAGACTTAATGGTCACGGTTACAATTAATTTTATAAAATCATGTGAGAGTAATTTTATTTTTCAAATTGTTTTGCATCACATACAATTATTTTTGGTAGAGAAATAAGAAAACAGAGAAAAAACAGCAGAGCATATTTTGTCATTACATTTATAGTTTATACTGAAAAACAATCGAAAACACGTACCTATTACATATTATTTCGTTACACTTAGATATACTGAACGAGTAAAGAGTAGCTAGGGCATGGAGGTTTAAAATATAACAAATAATAGTAAAAGCTTAACGTGAACAAAACATGATATTTTATTTAGAAATATTCTCTGGGTAACACAAGACAATAAATTATATTTAATCAAAAAGGGTACATAAATTGAAACTTAAACTTTTTATAACATACCGGCATTAGTATGAAAAGAATAAAAAAAATTAGAAAAAATAATGTAGGTAATGTTATCTAATCACAACCCGCACGGGTGAAATGTCTTAGGAGTTGGATCAGCGCGGTGGCGTGTGGTGGAATGAGGTGGTCGGAGAAAATGCCTCGAGGGAGACGATTTGGGCACGAAATGTCGCGTGTGTTGGAAAATGTGTTTCATTTCGACCCCACAAAAAGGGGAAGTAATCGACTTGAATATCGAAATAGCGTGTTCACCATATAAAGTATAATGGTAGTACAACCCGGGCGCTAATAAATTTTAATATATAAAATGTGCAGTACAAATAGGGCAGAGAAGGAGACCACAAAAATACAGAACAATACTAATACTACTAATAATAATAATAATAAAAAATTAGTAACGAAAAAAAAACCACGTACATACGTACAAGATAAAGACGAAACTTTATCATTCCACTAATACCTATGTGTTATTATCAATTATAATTAATGCAAGATTGAAAATTTGAAAAAGTATAATATGTACTTGCATTTTTTTTTTCTAAAAATATATTATGTCAAAACTATTCCAGCACTGTTAACTTGTAAGCATCATGTACAGCACGGGTGTAACTTTGATTGCAAACTACGAGAATCGAAAATACAAAAATCAATACAATCTCGATATTGTAGTAATCAACAAGATTTCTCGGTGACTCGTGTAAAACAACATTATGCGTTTTACTTAAATCACAAGATCACCGATTTACCCGCTTCCTCGGTTTTGCTAATTTCAAACAGAACATGTTTCACACAACGTGCATAATATATATTATATTAGATACATATACATATGATAATATTATATCATAATGGTAGTAATCCAGTTTTGAGACAAAATCATCACAACTCTAATAATAATATATAATCATATCAACTATATAACTAACGCGTTGCTCACAACGAGCAATAAAAGACTATTTTATTGTTCGAAAAGGTTTTACTCTGCAAAAGGTCGACGAAAATGTTGTTCTAATAGTGGTATACAAGACTTAACATTATTTTTTTATTTGTATTTTTCGAAACTGAAAAAGGTTAGAAAAATAATTGCAGAGCAATAAATTGAGTGAACTATTTGGATTTTGGGAGAATATAACATATAAAATAATATTCTTTCAGAAAAATGCTATCAAAATCGATGCATTTACATAGGTAGTGATAATAATAATAATTACGCGACATCAAACATGTGTTAATTAAGGTGGAATTAAAAGTGATAAAATTTATTCGACAAAAGAAATACGAATCGCAGTATACGGAACACCGGTATATCATATTATACCTAGTAATATTTAATGCACGGTACTTTGTCGAATCGTTATGTTTATCCTTGATTAATACGCATGCCGTGTCATGTACAATAAATCATACACCTGTCGTATTCCTTACCCAATAACACGCGGCTACATGTATATTATAACAATAATAATAATATATTTTATGCAGCAGTTCACCAAACGAATGCGGCTAGCTCATTGTCGGGGGGGGGGGCATATATTGTAATGTTATTAATACACGAGAAGATAATTTATTGTAAATATTACACTGTAATAATGTGCTGAATTGTTGTTATGAATACGTCCAAGCTACGTGCATTATAGTTTTGGTCACTATGAGTGTTTAATGAAAACTTAATAAAACATCGAACGGAGAATCGGAAATAAACCATCGGGCAACCGCGGGAAACGTGTAAATCATATTTTTAAAAACCCGAACTGACGAAATTGTACACTGCATGTATGTACATTACATCAAAGTCCCCCGTGTAATAAGGTTTTCGTTTCAACAATTTTATTCCACATGAATGATGTTCTCGCCGTATCGTAATACCACCACCGCACTATATATTTAAGTAGCTAAACTGCAGCGCTCCGCACATAATTAATATTGTTACGTTTGTTTTACATTTGACAACATAATAATATATAGATACGAAATTATTGTAAGTACTTGAAACGACTGCGGTTTGATATTACTAATCCAAAATATTCATTATTCAAACATATTTGGACCCATGAATAACGCAATACTTGTATGCAGCGACGGCCGAAAAAAAACAAATCTAAATATAGAATCCAGTTTAACTAGATTATAACACTACACGTATGATCACGAACGTTCCGCCTTACATCTCTAACCAAATCCTTCGCAACAACTTGCATACCAAAACAATCGAAGAAGAATCCGCAGTGCACAATACAAATGTTACACCTACTCACATCAAGTTAACCACGAAAAACCACTCGTCAGAAAAGTAAATAAGCCTTGTCACATATCTCGAAAATCGTCGACGACGCGGCCGTAAAGGAGATGATGACGAAGATATCTTTTGCTTTAAGCCCATCGATTTACTATTTTCATTTTCTTGCTCTCGTTTCTTCTCACTTTCTTTTTAGCGTTAGTAAAATGTCGGTAAAGTGTTACATAATATATCGGGTTATATACCGATATCCACTATATATATATATGTTACGGTAAAAGTACAAATACCGGTAAAATCTAGGTTTCGCCCACTGCTGTCGGTAAATGTCCGAATTTCGAACTTTTGATTTCGGTAAAACCTAGGATACGCAAAATAGTTTGATTAAAGCCCGAATAATGTCAGTAGTTCGGACTTTTCCGAACGATATTAATTGATTATATTAGGATAAATAATTAGTGTTAATAAAAGTCCGAAATTGTGTGAAATTGTCTGCTTTAAAAAAATCGGAATTATTATTATATACAACTATACTAGGTAATTTTAAGTACAACAAATATATTGCGACAATTTTTATTACTATTATAGATTATGCTTGTTTAGACTTAATATGTAATTTTTATTACAATACATTATTATTATTATTATTAAAAAAAAAAAAAAAATACTAATTTAATTACTGCAAAATGATGGTGAAACAAGCTTATATTTTTATTGTAACAATATTATTTGTTTATGCAGGCTTGGCTTGGCTATTGTGGCATCCCGAGTTGCAGTACAATAAATTTTTAGATCGACACATACATCGTTTTGTAGGTAATACATTTTTTTAAACATTCACACCCTATTAAGTAATTTTTCATCATAATTTCGATTTTTGCAAAGGAGAAAATTTCACACAACAAATACAATTTACCAACACTGATTGTTTATCCAAAAATTTACCAAATCTCGTTTGTAAAAGTTCGAACTACTAAAATTATTCGGGCTTTGATCAAACCGTTTTGCGTATTCTAAATTCTACACCGAAATCAATCGGTAAAAGTCGGGAATTTGGACGTTTACCGACAGCAGTCGGTGAAACCTAAGTTATACCGGTAGTATTCGTACTTTTACGTTTAATGTACATTATACTTTCTTCACACATAGATACTTGTACTGCGATGTTTCGTATATATTGTTATAGATATCTGCTCATAACAATGCAAACGTAATGAAAAAAAAAAAAAAAAAACAGAGCCGCCCGACGGTTTACGTACCACATCGTAACAACGCATAAAACGAGGTATGATTATAATGTTCGATAACGGCCGGCGGCGCGCGGTTATAGGTTATAGAGTCGCATAGTCGTTCCGGCGGAAGCGGAGTGTCATTTGAGTTGCAAAACGAGCGGATGCACTGTAACCGCGGTTGAATAAGCACGGGGCCGTGAAAGCGTGCAAAAATGACAAACAACTATAATATAGTCTCCGTGTACACGTACCTACTGTATATACGTTTGCAATGGTAGAAACGCAGAAAATAACGAGTGCACGCGGTAATTTTACAAATTAATTACCGCGCAGGTCGACCAAAACTTTTTCGTCGGCAAACTAATAATAATAGTATAATAATATTAGTAATAGTAATAATAGTAATAATAATAATAATAATAATAATAATAATAATAATAATAATAATAATAATATATTGTTGTCTGCCACGTGCGGAGATTCTCGGGGCCACGCGCACCAACTGTTTCATTCCAAGTGTTTCTCCGCGAGCGCTGCTACGCTGGAAACGGTATCCGAAAAATATTTTCTCGGCATAAAACTGTAACCGTCCGCAGGTCAACTCTTCCCGTCCGTTTCTCGACGCGCTCATCCCCTATATTACATTTACCCACTGTTTTCGAGCACATACGTGCAACGCTTTGAGTTTTCATTTTCAACAATACCTGTATAGTAGCTATTTCGAAATCTTAGTAGTACCTCTCGTCAAAATTTATTATACGAGTATCGCACCAATACATTATAATAATATACGATACATAGAAGCCTGCAATAGTGAGGTAATAATAAACAAATGAGCGTACTCAGGCATTTTTTTAGGGGGGGAGGGGGAAACATTATTTTCAAAAATTGTTTTGTATACCTATTTTAAACTTTTTACATCTAATGCTAGGGAAAACAAATTTAAAATTCTAGGGGAAGGGGCAAGTACCCCGTCTTCCACCTCCCCAGAAGACGCCCATAAATAGTACAATCCTAGGGAAATTATATTTTAATATATTTATGTTTAATTCGACGTCGACTTGCCAACAATCGATTCGCACGATGATTTGTCGTGATCAGAACGAGTTGAATTCGACATTTACCGCGAAAGTAAATAAAACAATATGTTAAATATAACTATAACCTGAACACTAAAATGAAAACTCAAAGGGTGCTTCCTATTGTGTTTATCCCAATAATTACATATTAATAAACCGAGAAACCTTATTAAAACTTACATTATTATATTGTTCCCGCTTTCGATGAAATATTTATTTTATAATTTTTTTTATTACAATCGCTTAGTTATTATATTGCACGATAAAAGTTGGTGATAAAAAATATAAATATAAATTACACTTCGCACAATATCCATTTGAAACGCAAACTTTTATATTATATGCTTAGAATAACAGTTAAACGCAGCATCTCGTAACTTTCTTCGATTTATGGATATTTCATCGCAATAAAAATACAGGCAACAAAAGAACATTTTATCGGTGACATTAAATTTCCAAAAAGGAAATTAATTATATATGCTGTAGGTATAATTCTAAACGTTGTCAGTTATCAACGAGTAATAAATGTACACACATATCTCAATACGGTGTAGTTGAAAATTGGTTGCTAATTGTGTACATATTATATTTGTTCGTTATAAAATGCACAGAAGTATTATTATTATTATTATTATTTTTTTTTTTTTATGATATTTTGTTATTGATGACTATAATAAATTAAAATTGTTTTTAAAAAAGTACAAATAAAGCAGTGATTAAGAAAATGGTTAAAATTTGAACGTTTAAACACATCCGACAGATATATAAACAGTTATTAGTAACTTATTACAAGAGTAGGTATTTAAAATTAAAAATTTTGTTCCATCCAATGATTAAGTGGGCGAAATTACAAAGCACACGTACGGAAATAAAAATAATTGTTTTGTACAACAATAAAAAAGGAAAATTATATCCTGTAGGTTAATTGCTTTTCGTCTACATAATATAGTGGAATATGCTATTCGATATACCGAAACGACCTTTTCATGCAAAGATCGTTAAATTATTTTGCAGTATGGGGTTGGTTGTGCTGCCAATTCTCATTCACATTTTAAGTACAATATATATATATATATTTTACATCAGCGAGCTTAAACTAAAGTACTAACAACGATTGAGTACACATCGGTAAACAGACTGAAAAAATTAAAAATAAAGGAAAGAGAAAGAATAATAATACATAATATTTGAGTACCTATACATAAATCCCATGACGGAGAAATTAATGGAGTTAAAAATGCGATCGAACCTGGTGGAATTGGGTTGAACTTTGAGTGTACACAGTAAATCTATAGATAATTCCGTCATGATTATTATTATTCCTGTATTTGATTTTGATTATGCGATATATGTTTATTATGAAAAACATTTCAACCTAATAAACGACGGATACGAGTTGTAAACATGTACGTACAATAATACGCACTTGTTGTACACGGCGGCGCCTGCTCGTACGCCAGATGTTGATTTTCAATTTTTCATAAGGTATTGGGAGTGCTGCAGTGCATACACGAGTATACAACCAAGATTACAGGCATTATGGCACCGGATTAAGAATTTCAGATTAATACTCTGGGCGGCTAATTGTATATGTTTATCAGTTCCGAAATCATAATACGCGTTAACGACCGTCAACCACGACCACGTCGCGGAGGAAAACACTGCACAACGGCACGTGTCCGATCGCATAAACTAATATAATATGTACTATATTATACCTACACGAAACCTACACCATATTATTGGTGTTACATAAAACCCTAGGTTTTAGACCGATATTTTCGAAACAAATAGTGCGCAGCCGAAAGAAAAAAAAAAATTTGATACACGTAATTATTACGATTTCGATCATATATTATTGGTGTATTAGATAATGTTCGTACATTATTTTGTACCGACATCGAAATGTGCGCGTAACAATAAAACTGTGCGATGACTTTACACAATAAACATGTTTCAATTAACCACAGGTTATATTTACTATATAGTCGATTATACTGTTCACATACAGACGAATTTGTTAGCAATTAGACCATGGATTTCTTTTTTTTATAAATGCTGTTAAACCTATTCACGGTGTTTTTCTAAAAACTGATCTATTATTTTTGTTATTCCACGATGTTGTTACAATACGTTTGACCATTTGAACTTAATTTTTCCCCAAAACGCGTACATATATTTATCAAAACAGATTTTATACAATTATTCGTTTAGGTCTTAAGAACAACAACTTTTTGTAATATATCATCCCTAATTCACTCAAAGTTTAAACTCTAAAATGGTTTATTTAAGTACATAATACAAAAACATTTCTTGAGAGCATATTTTACTTTTATTAACCATTTTTACACTGTCGAATCAAATGAAATTATTTCAAGAAAGCGTGAACTGACCGAAGAACAAAAATGTATAGAATTTATATCATAACTGGAAGGTGAGTATAAGAGAGGTAATGGCTAAAGAAAGTTGTAAAGAAGGCGTGAAACAAAAAAATTAAGTTAACTTTTACAAAGCTGTAGAATAGTTTAGAATAGAATAAAAAAAAAAAAACCTCTGAACACTTAATTGCTTCAAGTGAATATAATTTAGTTTTGTTGTGTCAACTTGTTAAGAAAAATTTTCAAACACTCACTCTTTTTATTCGCAAATGGAAAACCAAAACGATAAAATGATTATTATTGTTTATTGGTTAATCATCACTTAAATTTACACTATATTCTTTGCATGCTGCGGAAAGATATAAAAAAAAAAAAAATAGAATGCAAACATTATACCGGCTGGGTCTTCGTGCATGGTAAACTTTTTATTTGACAAGATGAAGTATATTTTTTTTTATGTCAAAAATCTTCTTTAAAAAATAAAATATCATGACAATAACATTCTAACGTCCAGCGAATTTAACGCGCGATACATTTTGTATAACTAAACATGACGCATTATCATACCTTAATAAACAGGTAACAACAAACTAATAATAACCGATGATAATGGTTATAGAGTTGAAATTATCGATATTAATCAACAGCGATCAGCCTCCGGGTACGTATCCGGGCGCGTTTTCATGTATAAGCCAAAGCGTCTCTATCCGAGTAATTCAATTTTGCTATCACCGCCTCTACCTATTACCGTCTCTTCAAGAAATCATTAAGGTAATACTATTATAATGGTAGGTGAATCGACGACTGAAGTACATCGATTGGATGATAAAAATAATAATATTGAGGACTATTATAATAAATTCAAAGCGTAAGTTGCACAAATGGTTTAGTCATAGTTTGCTGTTACAGAAAAAATAGTGCTCTTGAGAACGGCTTTGATAAAAATTTAGTTAATAGTGGAATTTTCACTTTGGATCACGTTCATTTTTTTTCCACTCGTTATAATTATGCAGCTTGTTTTCCGACCGGAAGTCCGTTGGAACTGAATAATTATTATATTTATATTATATATGTGTGCGCGCGCGCGTGTGTGTGTGTGTGTGCGTGTGTGTATGTTTGTGCGCACGCACACATATGTAAGTACATTATATTATATATTATTTATGATAGGACGGACGGGCGTATGAGAAAAAAACTATATAAAACACATTTTACACACGCACACACTGCAAAAGAAATCCCGGTCACGATATTATACGTATTATTATTATTATTGTATAGTATATTATAACTTTTGCAACGCGTAGTGAAAACGAAAACAAAGTATGAAAACTTTTCGTAAATCGAAGCCGGGCAACGTGCGTAAAAATTAGAACGAAATATAATAATATTATACCATGTTAACATTATTATTAGGTATGATTATGTTTGTTGGCTGCCCGCATCCGCCGTCATTTAAAACGCTATAAATTACTCCCAATAGCCTGTACAAGAGCACCGGAGTATATTTTATTTTATTTTTTTGTTTATTGGATTTTTTCCTTACACTTAATTGCTAATACATAAAAAACATAATTATAATTAAGAAATAAATAATAAATCTACACCTGGTTGGTGGTGGAGTAGAGCGTTAACTACCAATTATTGTACAACATTTTAACAAAAAAAATTTAAAAAAATTATAAACAGATATCAAAAAATCTAGAAACATGATGAACATAATAAATACTTTTATTATATTAAAATAAAAATAAAATAGGAATAAAAATAAAAACACTTTTTACATAATATAGTATTAATAATATCAAACATCATTAAAAGCGGTTCTTATTATGAAATATTTATTTCTGTAAAAAGCGAATTATATATGATATTTTTGTCATTCAAAGTGCCATAATGAATATTTTTTTTTTGTTGGACCTAAATAATCAACAAACGTTTTCCCAAAGGAGTTTTTTGTGTATAACACAGGCAAGCTATAAGCTTTTTGTCCTCTGGACTTAGAAAAATCAACTGTGTTGGTATTGTCCCTCGTAAATTTTTTAGTTGTAAAAAGTAGTGAATTTTTCTCATATATAGCATTTGTGTCGGAAGAACACTTAAAAGTTTATAATCGAGTTTCGTTGAACCTTCTAAGGATTTTTTAACTAAAATTATTCTTACTGCACTATTTTGATTGACTTTTAATGGGTTTAAATAAATATCTTTCACACCACTCCATATAAAAAGTCCACCCTGTAAAATAAACTGATAGAAGGTAAAATAAATCATACGCATCGTTTTAATGGATAGCAGATTTCCAATAGTATTATGAATTGATGGATTGTGGAACGAAGCATACCGACTGAATTGCAAATATGCAAGTTCCATCTCAATTTTTCACCGATTATAATACCTCAATATCGGATATTCGATACTTGTTTTAATTGTTATATTGTTAAACAATAAAATATTATTTACAATTTATAGATTTATTAATCGAAAACTTCATAACCATTAACTTCTCAAAATGAATTTGATAACCCTCTCTCATTTATCCATTAGTCCTTTTATCACTTTTTTCCGTACACCATTCCAAGATATTACCCAACATAATATCATACGAGTACATTACATTAGAGCAGCTTTTCCCAAACTATGGGTCGCGACTCGTGGTTACGATTAAGGTTATTTTAGCCGTAAATATTAAATAATATTTTATTTGATACCTCTATAGTCTATATACTCTGTAATCTATAATATCAATATTGTATAACAATAATGTAAAGTCTAACTATATAGTAGGTATATTATTATTTTATTACGGTTATTGAATATTTCTTTTTAGCAGGGGGTCGCGTACCCAATAAAGATTAAATTTATGGGCCGCCATTGCAAAAAGATCGGGAAACAGTGCATTACAGTATGGAATTATACTATTACGTAGAATGGATGCGCTGTACAACGTATGTGCGCGAAGTTGTGCCTTATATTAATATAATATATATTATCCTATGACGGTGACGGCGGCGAGTATACCTAACGGTTTTTGTCGGATTACTGCACTCTCGCAGCGGCGCACTGCACCGGTCCGATGCGGTTGATGTAGGCAAGCGCGCGTGTTTCCCCGGCGGTGGCGCGTGGTCAAGGTGGAGACGACACCTGCGTTTTTTTTTCCTCTGCGCGTCTGTTTTCTTCCTTCTCCTGCACTCCCGTATACATATATCTTTCGAAAACCACCTGCCCCTTGAGCAGACGCTTTCACCTGCCCCTCTCCTCCCCCACAGCACGTTTTTTCAACCACCACTATGTACTCGTAATAATAATAATAATATTGTAATATATAAATACGACAGCCGCGGTATACCGTGACAATCAACGTGCGTGTGTACGTATAAAAGAAAGAAAACAAATAAAATTCGTCTGGCAAAACTTTTTTCCGCGGCAACGTCGACACACCGCCAACGACGGTTTTTTATAATATTATCATTACGTATAATACTTTTATCCCCCGATTATGTATGTTCACGCATACATACAAGGCGAACAATCATCGTTTTCAACACCCAATATGGATGTATAAAATATTATGTAAAATCATTTTATTCGGTTAATCGACGCCGCCGTTATCTAAAACCCAAAGAGGTTCAATGATATTCTATCTCGTATCGAGCAATGGTGGATGCGGAAAAAAAGTATTGTGTACAAATCCGACCGTTTTAAAACAAACAAAACTCTGAGATCATCTAATGCAGCGAGTGTACATAACACATCTTGATCGTTGACTCATACATTTTTTGACTATACAAGTGCACGACGGCGGTGACATAGGTCACGAGATAATATCGTATAGTTTTTTCCTTGCTCTTCAGAACAATCCGTTTGTAAACAAAAATATCGTAACAACAATATATATATATATATATATACTATTATAGTCTTTAAAATCGATTTAAGTTTGTTATTTACCATCGTCGCTTTAATATTCCAACAGCGGTAAACAAGTATGGTAGGTAAGACTGTCATTAGCTTAGGAATTTCGTATCATCGGTTTAACAATTATTTCATGATGTAATATAATAATCATAATAATAATAATAATAATAATAATAATAATAATAATAATAATAATAATAATATTAATTATAATAAACCATCAAGTGGTACAAAACACTACGTATACACGCTGCATTGCGAATATAGCGGAACTACTCAATGAGCTTATTTAAAACTCGAACGAGTGTGTAGGAAGTATTCGTCAATTGATATAAACGCATCATTGTGTTCTGAAAGATAAAAATGTATTCATCGCCTGTATATCAGATTGAACGGTTAGAACGTAAAATGTGTTTCCTCATAGGGAGGTATATCCATAACCTCATATGGATATTGATGAAAAGATTAAGTGCAACTATTCAATAGGAAAATATTAATATTATCCCAACCTTTACGGTATAGGTATAAACAGTCATATTTTATGCGGTTATTAACGTTATTCGTTTTCAAGTACGTAATAAATACGGACTTGGTCGAATCGCATTGATTCATGTATTCATGGAGATTTCGCTTGTTTTTTTAACTAGTGGTAATTCATGTATTTAAATCAACATCGATATTACGGGTGCGAACATATATTATGCAGTTTAATTAATATTCAAAATCAGCAAATAAGTTAGTATAACGTCAGTGTTACTTTTAAACGTATTTGCTGCAGTATATATATATATAGTAAAATATTTACAGACTTTTTTCATTAGAACGGCATGACCAAAATTCAAACAATAATCAAATGTACCTACGTATTGTATTATTTAATATAATATGGATTGCGAAGAACTCGAAACAAAAATAAATGTATAGAACGGCTCTAAACTTCGCAACGTTCGTTTGGTTCGCTTTTAGCTGTACGAGTATACCGTATACCTATATAGTGCACGAGCGTCAATGCAATGTTTTTGTCACTTCGTAAGGTCAATGAGAAAAATAGTATATTACGCGATACTATACATACGTACAGATATATATAGAGCATGGATATCGTTATTACATATTATTATACTATACTCGTGTATACTAATGTATATTTCTCTTTTCCAGTATCGCGTCTTTTCATCCGACGAGTGCCGGTCGACTTGTCGTGGGCGAGCCCGACTCCAGCAGCGAGCACTAAACATTTATATACACCATATAATATGCATTTGGAATACGACATGAAATTAACGAAATAAAAGGAAAGGGAAATGGAACGAAATAAAAACACAGTATCCATACCTATATACGCGTATATATCTTATAGCTGCAAGCGTGTATACACAATGCAGTAAATACACATAGTACCATATACATAAATATATATATATATGAACGGAGAGACGATAATGACGAATAAACGTTGACGGAGTCCCAGTCTGGGTACGGGAGGGAGGAGGGGGGAAATAGAAAAAAGATTCTTTGTCTTCGAGACGCATCGGCGAGGAAGAAGTCGTGCCCGTTGACTGCGCTCGACCATGCATCGCGTACACGGTATAGCTGGTAGATAGGTAGGTAGGTAGGTAGGTAGATCTACGTTCTCGCGCGCGCGATTCTCGGTGAAATAATGTTACTGTTGCTATACGCGCGTTACGTTGCCGGTCGGTTAAACGAACGTTTGCTATATAGCTGCAGCCATCGCGAGTAGTCTGCTTCCTCTCAGAGCCTCCACATTATTATACGTTTTCTTTTTTTTTTTTTTTTCTTAGTGGTCTCGCACAACGGAAAACATTCCACGACCGTATACGGTGCGCAAGTATATAATACATATACACATATTTATGAATAATATATATATATATATATAGATACCCCAGTACATTTACGTGGGTATTTGGCTAAAATATTATCTTTACTAAAATAATAGTACGTGGTGTCGTTAAAAACTTAAAATCCCGTCATATCGGGAAACCACCTCACGCGTTCTTTTATACCTGAAACCACCACCAATTGACTGATTTATTATTTTTTTTTTTTTGCCGTAATTTATTATACCGCCAAAAACGTGACCTGTTTGTAAAGGGTGACAACGGGTGTGGGACGGCGTCCGCGGGAGGGAAAATAAACGGTGTTTAGAAGATGTAAAAAATATTTCGACGGAACATAATACAAACTGCAGTCCATGATGACGACTAGGCTAGTTATTTCGTTTAATTGGACCAAATTGCTCGGTTTGTGCCCGCCCGCCAGCGACCGTGTGCATGACCTTTGGGCTCAATAAAAAATCACCGGGTCGACTATGTTTCGTTAGCCCCGGCACGGTCTACGTCCACGATGGTATATGATATAACAATTATGTGCTTTACAACTATCATGAGGTTTTCGTTTTGCCGTCGATGCATCGTGCAGCGTAATTTAATAATCGTAAAATAAGCCTCCCCCATTTCGTGTCGGCGGCACACACAAACCGCATACTACATATTATATGCTGTGGTAGTGGAATCGGTATAGTGCGACGTCGTAGGAAAATCGTTTTGACAGGGGGAAAAAAAACAGAACCAAATCGTACGCGCGGAAAGGTTACAGGTTAAATGCAAACACCATGCGAAATAAACGGCTTAACGTCTGCGGGGCATATCTTCCGAACCTATTATCTTCATTGTCGCTTTTTAAATGCTACGGCCGAAATCGTCTTGAATAAGTCAATCCATAATAATGTAGTAAACAGCGTACGGCAGATAAATTCCGCATTCGATTGAACGCAGTTTTTAAATTTTAGCTGTATACGTGCAGTATATAATAATATAATTGTTACAATTGTTATTATTGTTGCAACATAATTTACGAACCGCGCACGCACACGAAAATGAATATATATATATGTACGTGAAAAAAAAAAAATAATTCGCCTCCGCAATACGGGGCGAAATTTAATTACAAACACCAGTATATACGTATAGGATTCGCGTGCATATAGTGTAGTGTAATAACGAATACATAATATAGTCGCGCACCAAGTGACGAACAGGTTAGTGTAGTAATTATTATTATTCCAATTCTTTAACTCGTATATTATTATTATACGCGTATTATCCAACCTCGGTCAACGGCCTAACAACGATGATGACGATTGCGCTCGTGTTCCGGAACACTAATGATAATTTAATAGATGACGGATAGAGTGATTAAGTCGCAAAGGGGGAAAAAAACAAAATTCTACGGATAAAATGAAAAATAATACTGCCGCAACTCTGCATCATGTACTTACAGCGTTTGTTTTGTACGGGAAATATTCCGACGGCTGATGCGTGATTATAGTACACACCCACACACGTGCATTTCGTGTCTTTTCGTATTTTTGCAGCACGCGCCCGACTCGTCGGACGAAATCGATATAATAATAACAGTCGACAGCGGGGTAGGTGACGTTTGTACTACCTACGGTCACCCTCGGGGGACTATAAATCAATAGGTTCGCTTTGACCGCATGCCATGGTATACCTAGATATATATCTCGGTCGTCCGTTCGGTTTCGGATTGCTTCGCGGGACGGTAGGTACACATTATAATACGGCGAAAGAAAAGAAAACGCGCGTGCTTGTATGTGTTTGATGTTGAAAAAAAAAAAAAAAAATTAAGTACGTATAATAGCATCGTCTGGCACGCGCCTTCAAAGACCAGGTGCTCCTCCATATAGGTCTCTTTTACGGACGCTGCGCACACATGTCGTCTACCAGCTGGTATGCTGCCTTCGTCGATACATACACTGTCGTCATCACCATTAACCGTGCACACGAATTATTTTAGATATATATATATATATATATTACACTATAAATACATAAATATACACTATATACGCGCGTGTTGTAGTATACACATATAATAATAATAATAATAATAATAATGGTTATTTTAACAATTTTTCAACTTGGCCGACAATAGGTATTTTCATGTACACTTAAATTTCACTGCGCTGTCCAAGGTCGAAACACAGAAATTAGAACCACCACCGCCATCGCCGCCGCCGCCGTGGGAACCGCTTGTACGACGACGACGACAAGCCGCTGACCTCTTTTTTTTGAGTTTTTCCAAAATATATTAGGTACGTACACGAACGGAACATGATGCCATATTTGCTGTGCATGCGGTTGTGCTTACTGTAACAGCTATGGAAACTCTTAAATTATTAGAGCATATCACCGTGTATATGTGATTCTCGAGCGAAAATAATTAATTATTTTTATAATTATACGATGGTGTGTGTGTGTGTGTGTGCGATTTACGTACGTTATTATGTGTACAGCGCTAAAATAGATAAAATGACTGCATTGCATTGTCAAGAATACGATGATGACAGAACAGACTTATTTCATTCCGTGCGTGTACTATCAAAATATTTAATTATGATAACGGGCTATATCTCGTGCGCTTACGCATAGTGTATTAGGTGAGTAAAATAAAAACTATACCAACGATCCGATGTATTCGTTGCAATTTAAAGTAATTAATAATTATTACAATAATATGAATTAGAATCCACGTGGTGTTTTTTTTAAAAAAAAAAAAACAAATTATCATTTTAAAATTGTCATGGTACATCCATAATATACAATAATGTTATATTTAGATTCCATCTGAAAATCAATGGTACGTAATAAATAGTAGTATTGTACTATTGTACGAAAAAATAAATAGTGAATATTATTTTGATCACACAATTACAAAAATCGCGAAGCGTAGGCAATCAATGCTAAATCCGTTTTGATAGTATTATATTGTGATATAGAGAAAATCTTAATAAAGATTATATTAAGTACTTATGCCAAACAGAATAAATAAGCAGCAATTTTTTATTTTATTTTTTCAATATAAATCTAATCTTCTTATTACAAGCAACTCTTCACATGTACGTAGTGATGTATACAATATACGTATACATGGTAGTGATGTAATACTATAGTAGGGATTACCTATATTTTTTATATTATCCTATTCACAAAACTGTTTATTGCGGAACATTCTCAAAAAGTAAAAATAATAAGAATATAATATTAATTCTTTTTTTCTGATACATCCATACCATATAATTTAGTAGTGTGCTGACTTTTCGGTCTCTTAACGTATACTGCGCATGTATATTGTATATTATCTGCGTATACGCTTACAATAGCTACATGGTAAATACTCAATGGCTAGAGCCCGAATTGGGTCTGGATGAATTATACCTACTACTGAAGCCATGGATAAATCCGAAAATGGAAATATTATTATGACAATCCGTGAAACCTTTGACGAATATTCACAATGCAATTGTAGTAAAGCTACATTAAAAATACACGTTTAAATTATTGTTCAATCATTAAAAAAAGAAAATAATGCAAATAATGACTGAATTAAGCGTGATCTATAAAGAGATTTTCAGTTTGTAGATGCACTGATCGCGACTGTTCGTGTTTTTTAATGCGGAGAACAGTTTTTTCGAAAATAAAAAAATAAAATTTCCCTAACACAGTTATTTCGCTTCATCTCCAATCCAAGTGTCTAAAACTGCGTTCCCAATGAGAGATAATATGAAATCAAACGAAGTTTGTTGGTATACGCAACTAAACTACATGATTATATATAATATACACCGAACGGAACCATATACGTTGCCGACTATATCCCTCGCGGCGGGGCAGAGAAATAAATTTCAATATTTATGTTTGTAATTGGCGACAGCGCACTGGTTGCCACACACAAACACACACACACACACACTCTTGAATTTACACTCGCATACACGTACACACAGTGAACGCCCGCTATTACTTTTGCCGTGCATTGCACGGCAGCGACGGCAGCGACGAATCGATAAACGGAGAGCGCATTTTACACGCCACCGTGCCGCCGAGGAAAGCTTTTCGAAATACTGGCGCCAAGTAAGCATTTCAAGAAATAATAAAATCCTCTAAGCTCTCCGGTAAAAAAAAAAATTGTCGAATTTGTCGCAACACCATAACATAAAAGTCTACCGACTGCATTTTACGAACACATTGTTACGAGCATTTAAGTAATTTGCACTCGTATACAAGGGTCGCGCATGCGTAGCGTAAGCATCAGTTATTACATGTTCACTGCACGGTTTATTGTCACGCGTGTAGGCCTATCAACATAAATGGGTCGAATATAGTAATAATATACATTTATGTACACACAAAATTTGTATTCCACTTTTTCATCAAAATCTACTTGCCCTTTACCAGTTTGAGTTCACAACATTATACACAATATTTACATAATCCGCTGAAACACAAAAATCCGAATTTTTTTATTTTGGAAATTACCTAACCTACTACCTAGTATTATGATAAACGTAAGACGTAACCTATAGAAGTGCCTGGAAACAAAATGCATACAAAATACATGAGTGACTAATTTTTAAACGTATAATTTTATTGTTATTAATACCAAGATATAATAAAAAGACTAAAGCCCAATCGAACATTTTTTTTCACTTATATAGACTAGACGTACATCGACCGAGTAAGATACAACGTTAAAAATGACAAAATAAAAATATGGATTACTGGTTGATAATTAAATCGCTCTATATTTACGTCATGTGTTGTCGTATCACAACCTCGGATATGTCACATTATATAATAATACTGAAGACTGCTGCCAATAACGATGTGATGGGTGAAGGTCTAAAGGCTATTATTAGGTACCTATACTATCGATTCGTCACCAAACCGTTTGCTGCGGAGTGGTATACGTATAATAAACGAAATTTTAGCCAACTGCCAATAGAGATGAATAGCTAGGATTATACGTCCTTACCGCGGTACATATACGTAATTTATACGTATAATATTTAAATGCGTATATCTCTTATAGGTACATAATAATATATTCACAATGTAACAATAATAATAATAATAATAATAATAATAATAATAATACAATGCGCGCGTTTAGATCCGTTGAATTTCTTCCTTTAACACCAAAGCTCACAAAGCTATACGAAATCGTATGACACACATTGTATAATATTATACCGTTATACGCGCGTCAGCGTACGATAAAGATGAGAAGAAAAAAAAAGTTGCACAATACGTGGTATAAATTCGTAAACGGATACCAGATATGTGTTCACTTGTATTTATTTGGTTGCACGTGTGTGTGTGTGTGTGTGTGCACCGTGTTATTTTCCTTCGTGGTATAGCGAGTCCGAAATAATAATATGAACACACAAGTATCCGTTTACTTGTATCCGAGTAACACGCGTTGTGATCGCCGCGACGGCGACGCACGTCTTATTCCGACGACAAATTTCAAAAAACGAGTGCCCGTCGTCGCATCATTCTGGTGATAGCAGCACATGACGGAATCGCGTATATATTATTATTTCTTCTATGAACCGTAACACATGACGTGGCGTGCAAAAAAAAAAAAAAACTTACAACGCGGGCATATATTCTTTGCGGGCACACAAGGTATTGATCGTTCGGGATATAAAAATACCCCGGAAGTCCCTATTGGGATTTTGGACGTGACGGTGGCGCGCGAGTGTCTATACATTGTACACACACACATATATACATATACTTAAATACTTATTTATTTATACGTCAGTCCGTCGGTCGCCCGACACATCACCCTGGGAATCGGTCGCGTATAAAATATCCAAATCGTTAAAGTGATATTAATGGACTTCGTATAATACGCGGATGAAAACGAAATAAATAATATTATTAATGATAATAAACGAAAATTTAACCCGCTCGCTATGGCCACCGCCCTGACTGCAGCGACAACATTTGCATCGCGCGGGAATGTTAATAATATACCACCCACCGATCTGTCACTATATAGGCATCATAATGTAGTAGCGTACGCTCACGTGATTGTTATTCACCCTCACTATAAAAGTATAAACACACAAACATCCCGGGTTACGAGCAGAAAAATGAAAAACAATAAAGACAAGAGAATTTAGTTTTTTTCTTTCTTAATACGTTTTTCATACAGAGAATAATATGAAATCGAAATTAAAAAACAATTGTGGTTTTCTTACGTCTTTTTTTTAACTCTTGGAAAATTACGATATATTTCACTATAGCAGCGGTTTCCAATTGGTGGTCCGCGTGTTGGTTTTAGGGGGTCCGTGATTATGTTGTTTTGTAGTGATATTTTTTTTTTATTTTAGTGAAATTATTAACTTTGTAGTAATATGAAATTCCGAGTGTTTATGGACTATTGAAACTCGAATATTGCGAAAAAAATAAAGTCTCATAAAGTTTGAAGGTGTTTAATCAAATAATTTTTTTTATAAATATATTTTTTTTTTTTAAGAAAATTTGTTTCTATTATATCATGAAAATGTTTATAAAATTAATAATTAAATCATATTGAAAACAAATCGTATACATTTATTTCTCATTTTCATAATAAAATAAAATTGAAAAGTAAGTATTTACAAAAAAGGGGTCCGCGGACCAATTTAAGTTATAGCTAGGGGTCCGTGGCTTCACACTAATTGGGAACCGCTGCACTATAGTACGTGAACTAATAAGTGCAAGTAATACATCCAGAGGGGTAGGGGGAGCCGGACCAATTTCCCGCAGGCTAATCTGTGTTATAAGTGTTAAAAGTTATAACTTATAACCTAAACCTGATAGTATATTACTTATACTTATTAGCGTCTGGAGGGATGTTACACTTTGCAATATTTGATTTTTGTAAGATATAATAAAACTTTATAACATTATATTATTATCTACATTAATACATTCATTTAAACCCTATATACATACTTATGTATTTATGTGAAGTGGTAATAACTGAAAACCTCAACAATTTTTTAATTGTACATCAGGAACAGATTGCTATAATATACGCGTTATAAATGTTTCAGTTAATTTCATTTGAATCACAAAATAAATTGTTAATATAATACCTACTTAAAATATTATCAATTTTTGCTAAAGTATATTATTTATGATTATAGATCATGTACCTATATGCACTCGCTATCATCATACATTCTTATTAATTTAACGATGATATTGTAGTATTCCAGTTTTACAATATTTAAATGTAGGTAATAGCTGATTTATGTGACTATTTAAAACTATTGTCTAGCATGAAAATTGTAATTTATCTGATTAATGATGACCTCTTATCGTAAACAGTAAATGTTTATTTCCTTAGGTATCAAAAACCTCTATAAGGTAGCCATGGAATAATTTTAGAAATTTAAAGATAATATTGTGTAATCTAACCGAATTATGAACAAATCGAATCACAAGCCGGATAGTCAAAGAAACTTTACTAAAATGTTTGGTTTTTAGTAACAAAAAATGCATAATATTTTTACATTAGCTTATAGACAGTTTTATTAAATATATAGCTCTACTTATGATATTTATATGTTCTATATAAGTAAAAACGTAATGCATATGTTCTATTCCAATGGATTCAATCCTTGAAAATTATCTTTCGTCAAGTGTTATAGTGATTAATACAAATTATTCTAAGAACACTAGCCTCTAGTTTTTTTTCGCACCTTTAAACCAATGGGTTTGAATAAAATGAAATATTTTTGATGTGAGCGTAGTTCACAGTAGGACATTTAAAACATTGATCAAGTGTTGAAATCGGGATAACCGATGCTTCAAACACTCCCAGTTTGTATAAAAAAAACCCTAGTCTACTGAAATTCGAATTAAAATTGATGCAAACACGTAACGGTGTGTTTATCGTAGAAAATTGCCTTAAAAATAAAGAAAAAATCTACATTTACGTGGGTATACAGATATGAGAGCTTTGGAGATCTTATATATATATATATATATATGTACACACTACACGCCCAAACGCTAAATAATAATGCCCACACGTCGTGCAGAGGTGTATTCGTCAGTGGCATCACTTCGGTCACGTTTTATTTATAAGCGCCAATGTTGTTCATTTTATCTACCACATTCTGTATACATAGTTATTGTCGAATTATGTATGTGAATATAGAAGACCTTAATCGTATCCTAGAAAGAAAGAAATATTCATATTCGAATTTCTATATGGTAAAAACAGTATTGAATTTAAGTAAAAAAAAATATATATATATATGGGTAACAGGCAGTTAAATAGTTAAAGACTTCTACTTTTATGATATTTAAGAATAAAGAATTTGCATACCAATGAGAATATTTAGTACGAAGGATTTGGTTAAATCAAAAACCTAATAAGGAGAAAATAAAATTGCAGTTACACTTTGAAAATGTTTTACAGAAAATATATCCTGATATAAATACTATAAAAGTATTTTACTACGATGAAAACTACCTATTATATATTATGTAAATATATTTGTAACTGAATAATTATTTAGAAATCTCGAAAAAATGAATATGCACTTAATTCATTAAACACTGTATGCCTGTGTAGTGTATATATTGTACAACTATAATAAATGTACCAAGAACCAGTTGAAATAAAATTGTTAAATTTCGTTGTGTATCTACTTTAAAAATTGAACAGTACAGTTAATTGTGGTTAAGTTTATGACAAATATAATTATGTAAATATTTTTCCCTATCACGGCATTCAATTATGATGATATATATTTTTTTTATCAAATGAGTATCGTAGTGTTCTTCTAAGTCTATGATTATTAAGGGTTTGTCCTGCAGAATGCATAATAATGATACACTCGACATTTTCACATTTTTACTATAATACGTATTAACATATGTAGTGTGTATATCTACTCATATAGTCATATTATAATATTTATATGTATATACCACGTGCGTATTATATTAATGAATACATGGTGTTTCCGTACAATTCTAATCTGATTTGATTTTCGATTATGTCGACGTTACATTTGTATTGAAAACGATAATAAATAAATAAACAAACATCATGTACTAAGATATTTGTAACATTTATCAATATTACGGTCGTCAAAATTATCATTGTCATCATTTTGGGAAATAAAATCGAAATCGGAAGGTAAAAAGAAGGCGCGACGACAGCAGTGATAGGTGACTATCCCTCTGGACGGAAACGGCATACGGCGAACGCGAGCACACCAGTTCCGCTAGCCATATGGACGCCGATGGATATACACACGAGACTAGAACTCAGTGTGCGTGTATATGTGCAGGGGGGGACTTAAGTTGACAACCCTAAAACAATATTGGAAAGACTCGACGATTTTATTCAGCAAAATTAATATAAAATAAATTTATAATTCCCTATAATGTATTATGATATACGGCAAAATGAATTAATTTATTAATAAATGCACGCGTATCCCTTACGATATCTAACATTGATGGAATCAAACCGAGTGTGAGTATAAGAAATCGATTACAATAATTGTTTTCGATACTTTTGTTTTATGGTTATTGAGTCTACGAAAAGATCGTGTCGTGGGAAAAGGGTACTAGCTACGTAAAAACCATGTGGTGTCGTATGCGGCTAACGAGGGCGCGTGAATTGTTGTGTGTATTATGAAGGCACATTATAAAATACGTTTTCTCAAGTGACTTTTAAGTGGCGGTGCAAGAGTTAGACATCAAGAGAATGTTGAATATAATATTATTATCGTATCTTCACTAGCACCCGTCCGTCGAAGTCTTGCAGGTTACAGTTTTCGACGAGTTTTACATTTTTACTGCGAAGCCACATGTATTAAGTAACAACGATTTCTAATCGACAACGCGTATTTGTACTATGTACGATATATTTATAGTATAACTACCTACACTATTTAACTTGGGGTGCACCGATCGCCATCACCGGCATGGTCTATGTGCATATACACGGCTATTGACAACGTCGACCCCCTATCCCCCTCCCCCTTACATGCTCCACTATATATGTATACGTCTCGGAATTCCACTCGAAAGGGTTAGCACGAGAAAACCAGTTCTGCAGTTGTGTTGCAGTAGCAGCAGTGGTGTCCCCAACTCCACCCGCCCTAAAGCAGTTTAATAGGTTTTCGCGGCTGTTGCGGTCGTACGATTTTCCACGGTCGGAGCAGTGTCGACTGTCGAGTACATAGATACGAGTTCACACACACACTATCACGTATAATATTATAATTTTTTACGTATAAATGGGCCACGGAGCGGAGTACAACACTCGTACCCGGGTGACGTAATTGTCTGTATAACAAACGCGTATATATTACAGGTCGCAATAACTACGCTTGGTAAATGCGACTAATAAGCGTATAGTATGATTGTCACTATCCCGTGCGCGTTGAACTCGTGTATACGTACGTGGAGCTGTACAAGTGTATACGATATTTAGTTCGAACGTTTCGACAAGACCGGCACCGGGATGTGCTGTACGATTTTTGTTCCTTGTCATCCCGAAAAGACAGCGCGGCGGTCTCAAATAGTGGCAAGCTGTAAACTGAAAACGCGTGGATTTTTTTTCTTCGAGACCTACGATTGAAGTTATATTGTTTTGGAGGGAGTCTTGTTAGCACACGCACACACGCGCACACACACACACACACACACACATATGCCGAAATTCCGTCAGACACAACGCATCCGCCGGTGTTGGCAACCAACCCGGTTACCCGAGGGGGATCAGCTGTTCACGGAGAGCAGCTGCCCCTCAGATAAACACATGTTGCCGCATTTCTCGCGTTTGTGCGTGCGTACGTGTCTTACAAAACTTCGGCTCGACAAAGGAATAACGCAATAATATTTTTACGGCTATAGACAATTTTTTACCTCT
The DNA here is from genome assembly GCA_025469195.1 of Chaitophorus viminalis. NCBI lineage: Eukaryota > Metazoa > Arthropoda > Insecta > Hemiptera > Aphididae > Chaitophorus > Chaitophorus viminalis. Next base: position 81,685 of record JAIPRK010000315.1, read on the forward strand.
CGCCGCGAATCAACTTTGCATAATATAAATAATATACGCGTTTCAAACCATCCCGGCTTGGTTTAAACTATAACTGTTTGAATAGTAGGTACTCGTACGTAAACTAGCTATGTGTATATATATTGGTACCAGTAGTTGTTCTATTTTTTTTTTTTTTTTTGGCAACCACTGGTTGTATTATTTGAATAGCGTATCTGGCGGTCCGTGAACGACCGGTAATTAGCACCGCTGTGTGATCGCGCGTGCGTTAGGTGTATACGCGCGGCATAGAGCTGTGTCGAGTAGGTACAACACACAACGTTGTTGTGACGCCCACACCTATATACTTTAACCTAAAACCGTAGGTCCCGATCGAGAGTCTTGCATATACAATTAGTTTTTACCTGAAACTAAAAAAACGAGTGGCACACCTGCGCGAAACTTACGCAATACCGCTGCCACCCGGGAACGGATCATGCACTAATGCACTGCACAGCATACTCTATTTGTCGTAAATTACAATTTTTTTTTGTAGTAGAACATAATTCGAAAAAAAAACAGGCTGAATTACGTGGTTAAATCGGTCGAACACGGATTATTTGGCCGCGTGCGACAATTTCAATCAAAATAATGGTTGTATGCATTATACGCTCAATACCTACGTACTGTACGACTATGGGTATTTATTTAGTGAAATATCGTGTATAGGTTTGCACGTTCGTCAGATATTTTACGAGCCATCGTCAGAAATCGTAAATTATTTGCTGTAGGTATATAGTAGTATTATTATTTCGCATGACGTCAAATGTCAAATATACTTCCCGCAAATGATGACGTCGGCTTCGTAACGATAATGCTCATGTTATTTGCAATATAATATGAAGAGCGGGAGCATGTCGTCTCAGAAATGATAGTAAAAAAGTATTTGTGCGTGGGTTATTTGTATAGTACCTGGAGCAGTAGGTGCCTCATACCAATTCCGAAACATGTCTGTTATGGTGTATTTCATTCTGAATTTTTTTAAAACTCAATTCCGATGTCGCGAACACTTGGCGTATACATAATTAGACGTACCGACGGCCCAAAATATGTGTCATATTGTCGAAAATTATCATAAAATGATCGTATTCGCCACGATGATGGGACTTTTCCCTGAAACGATACTTTGGTGTGGTGCTATGTGCGTGTGTAATGAGAGAAAGAGAGAGTGTGCGCGAGTGAGAGACTTATAGGTGGAATCGCGTACATCATTGTGTTACCGTTCGGAAACGGTGGCGGGGGTTAGCGGAGGATATGCGCATCGTCTACATAATATAAACAGTCATTCGTGTCCTCGTTGAGAGCAATTATCACATACACGCTGCCGCCGCGTATACACAATATACATACATATTATATACACACCACAGCGACGGGCCAAGCCCTAACAAACATATTGTTTTTTTTTTTTTTTTCCCATTGATGTATAAGCTATAGTGTATTTACGTAACGTACGCACTAATACACGCATGCATAACTTGTTGTAAGCTCTGCACACAAACGAGCGGGATGTACCGAGAGAGCACAATGCGATATATTATAACATGATAATATTATGTGCGGTGTGTATATTATGATATTAGGTTTTTAGGATGGTGACGACATGATGGAACGGCTGAGTAAAGGATTATGCAGCCAGTGTATATATAGCTACTGCATCCGTTCAAATGTAATATTATATTATAAAACGTTCTCACGGTGGACACAGAGACGCCCTTAAATCGAATTTTTGATTTGAATTACGAATTCACATTGTGAAATGTTATGCTCGTATTTACATATAAATATATATATATGTACGTATACGATGTATAATATACATATAATATCATATTTTGATTCAATTTTTATGTACATATATATATTATGTTATATATCAATCATATACCTACGTAGGTAGCGTCCGTGGTAATAATAATAATGTTTTTGGATTTTTAACACGCCAAAAGGGGTTGGGGATTTCGAAATAAAATTAGAATAGGCCTTATCAGGCGTATAATAAACGATAATAAGTAATGTTATTGTTGTATGTGTATATATTATATAGATAATAATATTATAAAATTAACAATTATATTTTACCTCTTCCTCGCCGGGCCCCACGGAATCGATGTTGTTGCACATACCGGACACGACGACGGATTGGCCGCCGTCGCCCACCGCGACCGCCGTGTTCGCGGATCCCTGTGCGGCCTGTTGTTGCTGGGCCAGCGGCGGCGTGTGACCAGTGGGCGGCATGTTCATCGCTGCGGCGGCGGCTGCTGCGGCGGCCGTGGCGGCGTCCAGTCTGAGCTTCTTGAGGGTAACGGCGGCGGCGGCGGCCTCCGGTCCGTTGTACACAGCACCTCGGGCCCTCTTCAACCCGCCAACGGCGACGGCCTCCACGATTCAACCGGGTGGGTGTAACGCTGTGCGACGACCACTACCAGCGCCTGCAACATGGGGGCACCACTGGGGGCCGGGACACGTTGCTCCTGGTGTTCGGCGGCGTCGTCGTTGTTGGCTGCGACTGCGACGACGACGGGTCCGGATGCGAGCTGCGGCACAGCAGGACGGCGGGCGCACGGGATCGGCTACGGCAGGGACGGCGGAACCGGTGGCGACGACGATGTATTTATAGTTATGTATATTATATTATTATTGTTGTTGTTATTATATTATCATGGAAGCATAGACGCGCGCGCGCCGTCGAGTAAAGTGTAGAATTTACGGATCGGCGTTGCTGTTCGATCTATATTGTCGTATAGTAATAATAATATTAAAACTAATAACAATCAGACCCGGTAAACAATAATATTATAATTAGGTATCGGACAAATTAAAACGGGAAACAGACACTGCGTGATGTGTGTGTATAGTTGGTAGGTGATGGTGGGTCCGTGTGGCGGGTGAGGTGATAGGGGGTGAATGTGTGTGTGTGTGTGTTCAGAGGTGTAAAAGGTAAAAATGTCGCGGTGTGTGCGTGTGATCGCGGAACGTACGACTACCGCCGTGTCGGAATTGCGTCTGATGTTTCGTGAACGCCGAGGGCCGAGCTGTGGTAGCGACGTCGCAGCGGCGGCGACGGCAGTGGCGACGACGGCCGAACTCGAACGAACACGACCGAACACGATCGGCGGCGGCGGCGCCGAACCGACCGGAACAGGAAGCCGGGTGGTGGGCGAAGGGCGTGAGGCCGTCCGTATATTATAACTCCCCCCCCACCCGCCGACTTCCCACCGCCGTCACCACTGCCGCCGTCGACGACGATTTCATTGTTTTCCACGGCGGCGGCGCGGCGGCGGCAGCGTGCTTGTGCAACAAACACAAAAATGAAAGGAGAAAAAAAAAATCGCGTTCCGGGCGGCGGCGGACCGTGTGATGATGATGCTGTGTACCACGGCGCGCACGTTGCACAGCTGATGGACCGTTAAAATAATAATAACAATACCCGTTCGCGCATCATCATGTCCTAGTGTCGCGCGTGTGCCCCCCGACCACCACCGGTTGTACAGGTATAAATAATATGGTAAGTCTTGCACATGTTCCAAACCACCACATCGCCGTTCAGTGCAGTTATGTCCGACCCGCGGCCCGCGAAGCTATTCCATGTGGCCCGCGTTACAATTCTTTTATTAAAACAAAATATTAAAGAAAAAAAAATTAAATCATTACAAGACACGATTTTTATTAATTCGTGAATTATTTTGAATATTCATTCAAAAAATACATAATGATTATAATACCCATAATAATAATAAAAATTAAAAATACATAAAAATGTTTTACACTTAGTTTTAATGTGAAATTTGAGCTTGTGTTTCGTTTACTTATAATGAAACATCTGGTTGGAATTTAGTTGTTCCAATTCTCAATTCCGGGTTCATTCGTAAGTCGCGATCCATGAATCGATTTTGTTTGTTTGATCCGTGGAAAAAAATTTTCATACATGTATGACGAGCCAAATACAGTTGCCATTTCCATAATAATGTCTCTCGAAGCAGGGAAATCATTGTGTGAAAGTTTTGAATACAATTTTAAAATACCATTTTTTTTTTCATTTCTTGAAATTCATAATAGTAAAATGAATTTGTTTCCTACCCAATAAGTTTAATGTGTAAAGAAATTTCGACATACAAATTATCAATATTGATTGGGTTTTCAAATAAACGAGATTATTTTCGTACTGTTACTTGGTGGCCTTCTCGAGGATAATTGTTTACCAAAGTGACCCGCCGAGAAAAAAAGGTTGGGCATCACTAGGTATAGTGGTTACATTATTCGCACGGCATAACACATCAAACCTTTTGACGTTAGTGACATATTTCATAACATTACCACCTATATATTATTATCATTATGCTACAGCACCGCGAAACATATTATGTAATTCTGCACTCTGGAGGCAAAACTGTCACAAAATAGTTTACAGGAAGTCAAATTTTCGATTATTTTCATAAAAAGTTTGTTTTTTTCGTGACTTATACGAATTGCTTTACGAAATTTTAGTACTTTATTATTAGTATCCTTTAGTAACGCTAATTATGTTACTAAATTTTGATAATGTCTTAAAATAATATATCTTTTGTGGACATAGTGCTGTACACCTTTGGAAAAAACCATGATACTTTAGACATATAATGTTACTTTATATCGACAACTAATACCGTTTATTAATGTTATTAAAGTTTGAAATTTATTTAAAATATTCGTAATATTCCTAACATTAACAATTTGTAATAGATATAAAAATAGGCTAAAAGGTCAAAAAAAATTTATAATAATATATCTAGTGTTTAAAACTTGACATGGTACATAAAAATATTTAGAAAATAACATAAACATTTCAAAAGTGACATAAAAAATCATATAAACTGATTATAAATGTATACATCACTGAAAAAAATATATTTAAATAAATCGATACGCATATTATATGTTAAGGCGTACAAATCCTATAGATTATAATTAAATCAAACAAATTATTTTTATATTTATTATTATTATATTTATAATACTTATTGTATCTTCACAGATGTGTAATAAATAAATGATCTTGTTCAATATTTTAACAATACAAAAATTTTAAAAAATAAATAATAAACCATCCAACTGGTTGTATTATTAAGACAATTTCCCAGTTTAATCGTTTCTTTTGGTGTATACTTCTATATTCTCTAAACAACTATAATATTAATGTTTGCATTGAACTACCATTCACGGCCAAAATCGTTGTTGTAAATATTGTATATTTTTGATGAAATAAAATAATTTTATGAACAATTGATTAATAAGTGTTTTGCGAGATGAATCATATTAAATTATTGAAACTATTGTTGCTTTGAGGTATCTCACTTGTTCGGTCATTAATCAGTACTCACTAAAGTATTTGGATGAGAGATATATCATATTATACTTGATCACGATATTGATTTTCAAAATACAATTAGATATTAAGAATATATTTCCGTAGGTATAAGAATTATTTTATTTATTGTAAAATAGGTAGGAATGATTTCCAGTGTTTTCACATTAAAAACTTTATTAGCTCAATTTTAAATATAAATTGTAGTAGATATAAGAAACAGAAAACAGTTCATTTAAACTAGTGGAGCGTGAAGGAATTTGAAAATGAAAAAAAAGCAATAAGTTAGGATAATCAGTTTGATCTTGTGAAATATCAGAAAAAAAACTTTATGTTCAGCGATGAGCGAGGGTTCATGCAATCTTAGTGTTCAAGCCATATAAATACATAATAATAAACCAGGCTATCGTGATGTAGTTATCGACTAATAGGAAATTTCTGAACGAAGCCTACGGATCTCAACAGTTTAATTGTACTCGTAAAGTTGGTCTGAGTCAATTCACATTAATAATTCTTATTTCATTTTTGTGATTATAAAGAATGAAAATGTATAACACACATAATGAATAATTATTTTTTCCGGCGATTCCGGATTTAAACGTATTAAAATAATACTTAAGTATTGCATATATAATTATTTTGTATTGTATCTTACCGAATAATGTATGCAGAATATTTATTTAAAATTTTTGAGGGAAAAGCAACAATTATTTTCTTTGGTAATTTCTCTGATAAGCTTTTTTTTTAATTATTTCAAAAGTAAAATATGATTTAATCAGATGCAATCTTGTGATAACCTGCCAACTTACGTACACCGATAATAAATACGAGTGACTAGAAATTTAAAACCACATTGCCCTTTTAAAATGTCATGAAAACTTTTGCCATTTTTTAAATAACTGTGTAGATTTTTAAAAGTCAAAATGTTATGTTACCGAGATATATTTTTAAACGTATAATATATATTATAATAATAACCACGTAAATATAAAAAATTACTATATTAATGCTTGAAACGCAACTGCCATAAAATATATTGTTTTGCGCACGAATACGATATGAATTTACGTAAAATAATAATTATACATATGGAATTTTCAATTACGACTACATTTACCGGAATGTATGTAGATACCATAATATATAATATACAAAATAATGTATTATAATGTAATGTACAACATACAAAGTGTCCCAAAAGGATAATTGTGATTTTTTTTTATTCTTATTATTTAAATACTGTCTTTAATTTTTTTTACCTACATTGCAATAAATGTTTGAAAACATTACGTTATAATGAAATATTTAAATCCATTGCAACGATTAACAGAGAATTTATTTTTGGAAATTAATGAGTTGAAATATGGTTCAAACCTAATATGGTTTTGAATATAATTTCATTAATATTTCTCACTTAACTAATTAAGGTGGTCCGTTATAAATACATTGGTAAAATACAAATATAAATGACAAAATGGTGAGACTTTGGCAAGTCTAAATTTAATTTTGTAAAAGTCCAATAATTCTATATTATTATTATTTTAATTTAATTTCACAGTGCGGTTTTTGGAATATATAGAAGTTTTCGTTGCTCATGAATGCTTATGTACAGATCGAGCATAGTTTCATAGTACTTGGGATTATTGATAATCATGTCTATCATGTTGATTATTTTGTTTTACAAATATATTCTATTTTACCAACAGTTTTTATTTCTTCAAAAAAATTACCTCTGAGAATATAAAACATACAAACGCGAATGTAAAATAATAAGCAAGGGATAATATTATGCCCTAGCTAAAATGCTGTGGAATGTATACATTTCCTACATCACGGTGAATTATTTTAATGTCAACGGTGACGTTTGAATTTCAATGGAAGTATAATAAGTTGTGTTATTGCGATCGTATAAATAAATAATTATTATCGTTTGAATCGTCTCTAAATTGTTAAATTGTTAAATCATTAAATTATCACTGAATTGTCACTAAACATTTTTATTTGTCTACCGTGGATGTCTGTTATATTTTCACTCGGAGTATTCTTGCAACATCCATATAAAATATTTTGATATTATATTTAATGTATAACTCTATACTAACAAAAAAATTCCGTAAAAACAAAACTGCTTTTTCGTATATAAATATACTTTATAGTTTGTATTGCAAAGTCCTAATAAACTATTATAAAACAGAAAAATAATAGGTACTTAAATAAATTGGTAAAAATAACTATAATTATTAATTAGTTTTTAATCTTCACTCAATGTAGATGTGGTAAATGGCCTTTGAATATATTGTCGGTATGCAAAGCTTAAGACATTTGATCACATATGGTAAAAATAAATAATATAAGAACAATATTGAAAATAGCAATAAGTGATTTGTGGAGGGAAGGCGAAAAAAATTTATACAAAATTAGATCGCAACCAAAAAGGCACCAGAATAATTCAAACATTTAAAAAATGCGTATTATGTATATGTTAGGTATGGATTTTTCGTGCATATTTTTCAACGGAAGAAAACACTAATAATAATATGCAAATCATAAAGGTAATCCTATAAAATATTACCTTATGTTCAATACTTAATTTTATAATATAAAAATCAACCACCTAACCGGTCGTACTAAGGCCATTGAATTACAATTTCTCCGTATGACAATAATAATAGTTTTATTCGTTTCACTCCTGTTTATAACGTAACGATCAAACATCTAACACACCGCAGTAGCCAACGACAACGAATGAATATAATATTATCTATTTCTTCGATTTCTTGGCGTAGTTTCAGTTTTGCAATATGTATAATGACCCATGTCTCGTTAAATTGTAAGTTATATTGTACACATAGTTAAGTGTTGTACGAATCTTCTTAAACCGATTCAAAACAACCATCCAAATCCAAAAACGCTTCTTCGCATAATAGTATAATTCCATCGATTTTATAAAGGTACGTAATTTAGTATTGTGTAACAAAAAAAAAAGAAAGTCTAAGTTCTTAAATTTTTCTTACGTAATTACGTGGTACTTATTGTTGATCTTGGAGAACGAAAAACAGAATTCTAACAACATAAGTATAAAAATAATATTAAGTTATTAAAAATTTGGACGTTATTATTAATATAATCGATATATTATAAATGTATAGTAGTTAATATTTTTAAGTATAAGAATTACAAACGTACAAAAAAAAAAAAGTTAATAAATATTTTTACTATCGTATGGCACTGTATACTGCACAGGTCATTAAACCCTTGTTAAACTATAATTAAAGTTTGATAAGTTTTGCCGGTTGGTTACTGGCACAAATCTACGGGTTGGCCGAGGGAAGTTCAGTTTGTATATTTTATAAGACTATAAAATTATAATATAGTCATCCGTATAATGATGTATTATAATCACCTTTCAGTATTCTGTCGTCTATTTACATTTTATTAATTTGATATCCCATGATATTATAATCTACGTCCAAAAAACTTAAAGCTCTCACCATGCTGGGTAAGTAGGATAAGTTTGTACTTCACCTTCTTTTCTTTCACCCCACAAAAACTTAGTGTTTACGGTCAGCAAATTGTCGATGCGTATAATTATGTTTGCGCAGCAATAATACGCAGTAAAATTTGTAATATAATAGATCGTTTATCTCGACTTACGTAATTACGATTCTATATTTTATTAGTCTATCCATTCTAGAGAATTCCTTCGCGATCATATACTTGTTAACACAAGTACCTGTTCAGCTCATGGCGATTTACACAAAACTCGCCTACTGTACAAACAAATATAAATATATATGAATGCGCACATGCATGTATGTATTATAGACATTGGTATTATTTGTAAAGCTTCGTTCTAGGTCAAGACTGATGAGTTCTATCCAGTATAGGTATTAACTTAAATTGAATACTTATTTAAATTTGTTTTTTCATTCCAATGATAGAGTTTTAAAATTTAAATCCTATTAATAAATTTTAATATTTTTTTTACATAAAAATGGTAACAACAAGAAAAAATCTAAGAAAATATGGTAGTTTTATGAAAATTATTACTACTAAACCTTATAGGATTTCCTATTTTATTAGTGAATTTTAAATTTTTATATGTTTTACAAAAATAAATTCTATTCATAATATTCTTTTCAAATTATTACCAATTTCTCTATACTTACGTTAAAAGTATACTTGACTGTTTAAGATTTGGAATATTGGATATTAGATCCATAGGGACAGGCTTTTATTTTAAAAAAATATAAGGGTTTTGTCATTATTAAATTTGATATTATTTGATATTTACTTTTAAGTTGATTGAAAACGTTTAATCAGATTATGTTTAAAATGTGTTTAGATTATTATTCGTCCAAAACTCTTAGAACTCCATGACGGAAAATGTTTTGAATAATTTAATGATATATACCGTGTATAAGACCTAATTAATTACCAAAATAAATATAAAAAAACAAATTACATATGAAATTACATTTCAAAATTTTGATTCTTATAACATTTTAAAATGATTAGAAATTAATCAATTTAATATTATGTTTGGCTAATATTATAATCTATACTACATTTAATTTTACATAGTGCATACAACAAATATTTTAAATTTGTTCATGATACCCTATGACATAGGGCCTATGTCATGAGCTGGGTCCGAGAGTAAATATGTTTAACGAAAATTATGTGTGATAAACACTTTTTACAGACTACTGTACCTGTTGTCTTACATGGTAATGTAATATAAAAAAATATGTGACAGCTTAGCATTAGTTGGTGGAGTAAATTTTCATAATAACACCACATTATGGATAATATTTGTGAATTTTGTGGTGTACCGTCAAATTATCGCGGCATTATTGTCGCGGTAAAAATATCGCGAAAATAACGTTGCGGGCAAAAATATCGTACATCAATCGCGTTCATCTCTCGCGTCATTATTATCGCAATGTTTATTATTTATTATACGACAGATAATAATTTATTTGATTCGTTAATTTCAAATCTGTATAAAATATGTTAAAATCGCGATGATTTGCAAGTTATTCATAAAATTTGTTCAGTTTATACTTAAGGATCAAAATTTTAACACTGGGTTATCCAAAAGTTATTCTTCAAAAAGCTATAAAACAATTTCTACTGGACTTTAAGAAACAATTTTATGACAGTTTGAAATTTAAATTTTTACGAAATTGCATACTATTGCATTATATTTCAATTTAAATATAAAACACAATATTATAATGTACTCATTTTAGACCAACATATCATCTCCGTTCAGAATCGTTATTCGTATACAATGATACCTATCATTGCATTCAAATTTAACAAATCCATTGTAATGACCTATCCTATGAACGAGGTGCACTCCACTCCCAACTGTACAGCAGAGCGAGGTCCATCCGGTATTTTTTTAAGTTGTGATGAAAATATAAAATGTTATATTATTATATACGATATTTTATTTTTGCGACATATTTACTTTTGCGATATTTTTATCACTACAATATTGCCGCGATATTTTGACATGTATCCGAATTTTGTATTCATTCGGTAGATTTATTTTTATTTTAATCCAATAATAATAATAATACAGTATTAGTTTTATTCGTGAAAATAAATTTCAATTGCATAAGAATTAAATGATAGTATAAGTATGTGGTTTGTATAAATATATTATATTACAATTGTTATAATACAATAGCGTGTATTTATAACTACTAACAAAAGATTACAAAAACATAATATTATAATATCCCAATATTTTAGCACCTACGCTAAAGGAATATAAATTTCATTAAATTTTATTATTTTTCCTCGAGGAAAGATAGTACCTTTAGGTTTTTCACTAATGAGTTATTACTTATTACTGTGTCCGAAAAACCCCGTTATGGGTCATTAAATGCGTCTACGGGCTTGAGAAGAGCTATAACTCAATGGATACTCCATTTATTGAAAAGTAGATACTGATCCGGTAATTTACTATTATGGATAGGAGTTATTTTTGGAAATTATTAGTAGTTTTTAAGAAAAGTGTATAAAACTGCAAGAATAAATAAGTGAACTAATATTATACACTGCTCAGTGAAACCAATAAAAGAGTTCTAATGGTTTTTCTGTATCTAATTAATAAACAATAATAGTGTCGTATTTTAATCATGTAATTTTCAAACTCTGTACATTTTCTCATATTTAGAAAAGTTGTGTGTTTGTATTGAATCTTAGAAAAATAGTATTTATGTAGTAAATAATAATTCTTAGGTGAAATTAGATGTTTTATGAGTTTATGTTTTCGTTGTGATTACTCATAGTTTAATTATAATTACAAGTACAAAAACTATAATGTTATATATTTTAAAGAAAAGAAGAAAGCGAGGTGAGCACTCTATATCCGGCTGACATTTCAATGAAAAAGTTTTATAAACACTACAAAAAAATAATTAAATCAATGAAAAATCAACAAAATTGGTGAAAGCTTGTACGTAAAAGTGTTAAGTACACACGGCCAGTACATTTTATTTATAAAACTTGTAAAAAACTTAAATCAAGTAAAATTAGAACTGAGTAAAATTATCCAGACACAAAATGTCAAGTTTATGTTAGTTTTCGTTATACTACCTGTATAAGTAATTGAAATATTGTTCACTTTGAAATTGCATACGTTGTTTGATGTAGAACTCAACTACAGCTTGTTGAATTTGTTATGTGTAGAGGTAGGTTTTTATTAAAACAAAAGACTAAAACTAAAGTAATTAAAATTTCTATACAACTATTGAAATTTAAATAATATGACGTTATTATAAAACGCGTAACAAAATCGTAATTATAATAAAATAAAAACATAAACGAATACATTTAAAAATCATTTTATCGTAATTTTATCCGATTGAATATTGAACGATCATCAATATAATAGTGCATATTAATAATATATTTAACGATATAATGTTTGCATAGTAGCTATTTTTCAATTTTAAGCAAATATTATATAGTGCTGATGAATTGGTTTGCCGTGAAATTTTAGCAGATAATTATTTCTATACATTCGTTCTAAAATGCTTACCGATGACTAACTATTTTCCTTTTTATATATTCACACATTATATTATAAACTCACAGTTAGTATTCACAATTATATTCTAATTTTGTATTGTATTTTTTGGTTTTTAATTTTAAAAATATAATTTAATCCCTGTTTTTACGGATGAAATATTAAAATTTGTTATAAAACACTTTGAGTTGCTTGTTTGATGGTAAATCGATTAAACACATTACATTAGTTTGCATATCTATACATATATTTATTGCTTTGATCGAGACAGTAAAGGTCTTACGTCAATTATTAAAACATCCAAAATGTATGAAATTACTTTGACCTACTCACTTCAGTAGGAAAAATATGAACTATTCATGTGCTTTTAAACGCTCGACTTGTTTCCACTTGGACATTGCTGAAAAAAAAGTATTGATTTCGTTTTTTATTCCAATTCTGTTCTTTCTCATAACAAATTTAATAAACTATTTAAGTGCATCAAATTAAATAACCAAACAACTACTTTGGTTCCAACATTTTATTACGTAATTTGTTATTTATTATTATTAATAAAATATATTACAAGAGATTTTCTGGTCAATATTATGTTATTACGCTATGAATAAATTATGTTAAATAAGAACAACTAATTAATATACTGGTGATTATAACTTACTGATTTAAACAAAAACTACAAAAATTATGATCGATTGTTTTTGTAAAATGTATGAAGCGATAAAGTTAAGATAACGACTTAAATACGAGACAATTAACGTCTTAATTTGTTTATTTTATGTGTTTTCGGTACAGTATCAAATCAAATCAAAAATCATATTCAAAATAAATTAAATTATTGTGTTGACACCATGATCGCACTAACTTTGTCATAACAAAACATTATACTACATGCCTACATTCGTACAAAGATTCGATGTTGTATTATTTATTATTCATGTCGCATATACTATATGTGTACAGATTATTTAAACAAGTTTTGCTTCAAACAGCTCATATGCATATACTTATAATTGATACATTATTAATTAACGAAAACACTTTCTATACTGCAGTCGGAAATACAGAAGCAATAAAAATAATAATTGTGTGTATGGTAAATACAATATTCATAAAAGAACAATAATAAGGATTACCGAATTATACACAGCAAAGGTAATATTTGTATGAGATTACTTGAAAAATAAACCTTCGTTGGTTGAGCAAATATTTGTATTTCATTTAGTTGCACGTTATTTTTTTGTTACCAATTTATCATATTAAAATTATTTAAGTGAAATTTAATTATAACCATATGATATGATGGAGCCTATTTTTAAACATATCATTTGGGAAAATCAAAAACTACTGAATAATTACTATCGTCATTTCCAATTTTATTCAGACTTAAATTTCCTTCGCTTAACTGAATATTTGGTTTTTGAAACACAACAATTGAAATTTAATATTTGATAATGACGAATAATGAGAAGAAAAAAAATAATGATCTGCAACTATTTGGCATTTAAGGTCCGATTCACGTAAATATTCTATTTCAGAAATGGTCTAAATTCTTGAAAGTATCCATAGGGACCAATAAAAATATTTTGTTTTCACTGGCTTTTGTTTTATACAAAGGTAGATTTATAGTTTATATCTTTTGTTCAGAGCAAGAAAAATGGTCCATTTTGAATTTAGTTCAGTCTTATATAAGTTTTATTGTTCAATACGTTTTTAGAAAACTCCTATATATATATATTTTAAATGAACTATACTATATTCATAGTTCATAGCTGAAGGAGGTATAAAATTAATTTGTAGTAATGATTTTATTGTTAGATTTTAAATTAAATTACATTTTTAACAAGTTATAATAATATACAAAGTGATTTGTTAAGGAACTTTATCCCCTACTTTAGTCCAAGTATTGCTAAAATATTCTAGTTATCGCAAAAACTATGTTGTCTGCTATTTTTTTCTATACCCCCAAAGTATGATTTGTGACAACACAAACTATTTATTTTTAAACGGGAATACCCTTTTTTCACAACAGTATACCATTGGGATTATTTTTCTGTGAATTTTGATGTATCAAAATCAAAATTCAAACGAGTATTTTTTGAATTATTTTAATCTAAGTATTAAGGAATTAAATGTGCCTATATTATTAATTATGTATTATATAATGCCTTGTATTGATATACCTATATGTATACGTTAAATCGAATAATGCGACAATTATCTGCTATTTGCAAAAACCGATCTTTGAGCGGTATTTATCAGTATAACTTTTATATACGTTGTACACTAGTATGTAATTATCAAGTTTCACATTATTTTTATATCTGCGTAATGTTGAAGCTACATAAAAAAAGCTAATCATTAGATACCTAATTCATTTAGATTTTTCACTTACAATTTTAAATTTGAGTATTTCTAAAATAATACTTGTCCGAAAATTGACTATGTTACATCAAAAGTTCAATAAAAATGAACTAAATATCATTTCACGAAGAAAATATGGGATTCCCATTTGAAAAAAAAAAACAAACTTTGTATAGCCATAGGACATACTTAGGTTGGCATAAAAAAGAAACAGTGGAAAACATAATATTTAGAATAATTTGAAGAAAAAAAAATTCAAATTTAATCATTTTTACAGTCTAAAAAGTGAGTGAACTGCTTAACAAATCACCCGGTATAGTTCTTAAATTTTGGAACAACTGGGACATCATATTATTTTCAGCTATTAAATGATATGTATAAATTTAACTTCAGGTTCTTTGAAAGATGTGGGTAATACGGGTTAGATGATTTGTATATAAGCTCCACAACTTCAAAATAAGCTCGGCGCCACTGTCTAAACACATTTGTATTCTTTTACGGTACTGTGGCGGCAACAAAAGACTACATTAACTGTGTTAACTTTGTCTGAACGTGGTCGAAGTTCCGCAGTGAAAAAATGTTGACATGACGAGGTACAAAATGTGTCGCACAGAATAAGTGCACCGCCGGCCGTCAAACGCGCGAGTGATTGATGGAGTACGATAGCAGGAAAATATAATATATATAACTACGACAACAATACATGTAACACGAAACAAAATTGTTCTGTATTTGAGTTGCAGCATGTATGCTGTATCACTCTGTATACAGAATTATGCTTTTGGTGGAGGCCAACACGTGACGGAGAAAACACCGAAATAGCTGACAAAGATCATTAGAATTTTGTTTTATAAAATATTAAAATTATTTATTGCGAATAAATTTAAAAAATATCACACGCAAAATATTAAAACTCAATATTATAACTTATTCTCATTTTAAAAAATATAAAACATAAACATGTTTTCCACAAAATATCATTACGAATATTGTAATATTATATTATTGTTATATTATTGTATTATTATATTATTGTTTTCCTCTCTAAACAACATATTATTTTACAATATATTTTACGTGATTTAATTGTTTATATGTAAAAGTTTATCATAATTTGAGAGAACAAAAATATATTCACTGTAATAACCAAAGCAATTACCAATATGTGACATAATAATATATTATAATATTTCTTAAGTCTTTGAGGGACATCACTTCAGATCACATTCACTCATCGATTCAGCCTAAAAATAATATTACCTGAATATGTATTAATGACTAATGAGATATGTTATAAATTATCATATTAGAATGTTTGATATTTATTAAATAAAATAAACAAAATACCGTGATTTCGTTTTGATTAACTCTAAATAGAACACACTCCTACATGTTGTATTAAAGTGAATGTCGTTAATTTTTTTTAATTATCTATTTGTCCTCGAGGGCATACTGTAAAATTAATTTAAGTGTACGCAAATTAGTCCTAAATAATTTTCAACGTAGGCGCATTGTTATTTTATGGTTAAAAATTTTATCATTTTGAACGTGAATCATTTTTTTTTTTTAATAAATATTATTATTACGTTATATTATATAAGTATATATAATATATCCCCTAATGCAATTTGCTTGGATAAAATATCTTGCATTTATAACTATAGACCATCTATATGACGTATTGTATTGAATTGTTTGTCTCTTATTTAGTAATAAGTAATTTAATTTATTTCATCTTTTAATATGAAATATTTTATTATATTATTTGCCCTCATTAAATTCATTTTTATTCTACATAATATGCTATTGATGTGAAGACTGACTACAGTTTGAGGTATTATTGATTTTACGTTCAAAATATATTGTTAAAAAAATCATATATCATTGGTGGTGTTTCTTATTATTATTTTTTTTTCAACCTTATTAAACTGTTAAGTTGTCATTTGTAAAAATCTAGATTATATGAAATCATTTATTCAAAGAAAGGCTAGTCTCCCGATATAATGGGAGAATACCGGTAGCCTAACTTATATTGGAGTTACCGTTTTAATGACATAACACATATTATTTTTAAATAAATTAGTAGGTATTTTAATTATTACTTCTTCTAAATGTCTTCTAATACATCAGACCCGCGTCATATAAAGATGTATAGTAAATTAATGTATTTTATTTATCGTTTTATAAAGGTCCCAAAAGAAAAATTGCAATAAATTTGTTTTATTTGTAAAGATTTGCCATATACATTGAGAAAATATTAGCAATCATGTCGGGGCCTCAATTAAACATTTTATGGACAATATATTATTTTCCAGCCCGTCCCTGCGTTGATTGCACTATGACAAAAACGATGAAGTGCGGCGGTGCTCAATCCGCATAGCCGAAAGACATCTACGTAATTAGAGGAATAACTTATTAAAATGTTGTGGGTCACTACTAGCAGTTCTATAAGGAAAAAAACAAACAGTGCAAGTGGCCGCGTTTAACAAAAACGTACATTTTTAGAAAGGGTCACTAAAACATCGCAATCGCAATCAACCACATATTATGTATAATATATGATGTATGCACACGCTCTACGCGCGAGTTCCATTTTCCAAACATCATCAGTGCACAAATACCAGCTACTGAAAAGTAAGTATACTACGACGTGAAACGTTGGATTTGGTCTTTGGATAAAAATAACGCACGATGGCCGGAAAACTGGAGAAAACTTCAACGTGGTAATAATACGCAGCAAAGCATGAATATTATATGGATATACGCAAGTATACTAGCCATTACAAGTGTGTATGAGCTTTTGAACTCACAATTTATCACGAAAGTCAATTTCGGAGGGGGAAAAAATTAATCAAAACGACGAGAAAAGGTACACGCGGTTGATGATTATACAGAAATGCAAAGAAAAAACAAACTGAATGAATATATTATATTGTGTATATAGTAGGTACATTGTATAGAACCTGATCGCCACAACGCGTTGGTTAAATTCTCGAAACGATGACGTGTGCACGGTTGGGGTTTGGCCTAACCAAACTTCGGCACATACGTCATGTAAGTAATTTTTACCTACATTTGTCATGGTTGAGTTACAGTTGCCGACTTCACTTTCTAGCACTTGCTGTATGTTATTTTGCTATGTAAGTTTTAAATCCGTTGAGTGTAAGCACGAATTCAAATCTAAAATTTTTAAGTGGAACTTTTCGCAGTTTTTGGAGTTTTGTCAATTTTATTGCAATTTTAACAATTTTAATCAATTTATAAAACAATTTAAAAAGTTTAACGCATTTTCACTTTTCTAAATACCTAACGGTTTAGAAAAATTCCATGAAGTAATCTTAAAGTATACAATTAAGATTTGTATTAAAAAGTTTTAAGTCAAATTTTTTTTTCTAGAATTTGAACATTTTATAACATATATAGTCAATAAAAGACAGAAATAAATGTGATTTTTATAAATTTTAACAAAACGTTGTTATTTTTTAATACAATTTTTAATCTTTGATATTTTTTAGTGCAATACTGTAATCGCAATTTGACTACTTTTTTACTACTACAACATCCGTGTCCTATAATAAATCATGTAAACATAATATATATAGAGTATGATATAGTAGTACGTGGGTGTGCATGTAAGTATATGAAATCATACATGTATAATACTATGTGTAAAATATACGTTTGATTATTTGTGTACTGCGAATATTATGATGTCGTAAGATTATTATACATCCCGCGTATATGTTTTTGTGTATTAAAACTCAGAAAACGCATACCTAATAAGAGTTATAATTCATAGGCCCCGGATTTAAATGCACTTAGAACTATACATATATGATATAATAAATAGCCATAAATGCTCTTAAAAAATGTATTTTATCACAAAAATGACCTTAAGAATATTATTTTAAACAATATTTGGAATTTAAAAATAAGATATAATTATTATTTATTATTTTATTTAAAAAAAAACTGAAAATTGGAAAAATTAACTTTTGATGCTGCTATGATGTTGACAATTTGACTTATATATATATAAGTTTTGGGGCAATATAAGTATATTTAGTGAAAATAACTACTTAAAATTGAGAAAATAATTTATCTTTAGATATAGTATTTTGAGTAGGTTAAATTTGTATAGTATATTGAACTTAAAAAAAAAACCAATAGTGCTAAAAATGCTCTAAAAGTCGAAAAATGTAAAATAAAATTTGTATCTTTGAAACACTTGTTACGTGAAACGAATTATGTTCTAAGAACGCATTGTCCAAGATTAACCAAAAACATATTATGCATTTTACATTGAAATTCGGGCCCTAGTTATGACCCATAATCTGCTCCGTAGTTGTATCGGTTTTGATAACAGTGGTCGCGAGTGCGAACGGTCCGATGAGTAGGTGCGTTTGGTGCGCATCCTTGGCCATCCCGCAATATGTAGTTTTTGTAATATTATACACAGGTGTACGATATGTTATACAATTACAATAATATGAGTATATTATAATATGGGAGGTACATATTATAGCATATATGCGTTCATGTAGGAAATCGATTTCACCCCTCAGTAAGGATAACGGAACAACGTTCGCAGTTGTTTTATAATTTATTTTTATTATTTTTATAAAACACCTATTATAATATAATATGTGGTTCGTCGTATGTACGTTGATAGATTGAAAAGAGTGCGTGTATAACGGTAATGCTATAACGATTATAAACCCATGCACTATTGTACACACTAAACAGGATGGACAAAACTAACATTAATTGGAATTAAATTTTTTCTTTTTTTAATAAAAATGATTATTTCATACAACGTAATAATATTATAGGGACATGTAGGGATTAATTATTTATCATTCGAGATAGTAATACTGAATACAATAATGTATCGTAATAACGTGCCACTGCGGATATATTTGTTGAATATTATGGATAGGGTAATATACATAATTTAGTATATTATATTAGATATTATCTTGTAATATAACATTATATATTAATTTTTTCTTTTGGAAAAAAAAGCCGAACTTTTTATTTGCATTGAGTTCCGTGTTGGCACAAGATTACAATAATATATAATATATTATGTGTTACGTCTTATAAAATATTTATTGGTAATCCAAGTACTTATCTATTACATAAATCTGACGAATCCTGTCAAGAAATATGTGTGAATTTATAATATTATATGGCTCGGCTCGATTCTTAGAACTGCCAGAATACTACCAAAATTGTATTGAATTAGTTAAGAATATGATAGAATACCATGATATGCATTTTTTTATTTCATATGAATAATTAAGTGTAAAATATTAAACAGTTGATAATTATATATTTAAATCAGAGTATTTAATAATTTACTCTTCGTATTATACGTGGGATGCAGACACCATATGGGATATACATACATACATACATACATACATACATACATACATACATACATACATACATACATACATACATACATACATACATACATACATACATACATACATACATACATACATACATACATTTATTTTAAAGATTACAATTAATTTATAGAATCAAAATTGTACAAAGATTTAACCTCTGCAGATATTTATGTGAGAAAATTTAAAAATAGATTTTATGTTTACTTAAAATTTTATTCAAACTAATAATTTCCCAGATGTTTAACAATTTCTATATTAAATACAAGTTGATTGAACATTGTAAAATTAGATTGTGTTATAAACATTATTATTTATAGTGCGTGATGAAAAAATTAGCTTCGAAGTTTTCAACTTTAAAAAAAACCATTTAATATTTTCAATATAGGTACTTAAAAGTATCAAAGTTATTGACGATTGTTTTACAATTAAAAGTTCAAAGTTTATACTATTTTCTTGTGACAATGTATCACAACTGAATCACATAAAAATGGTAAAAATGCGAGCAACTAAAATGTTATTTTTAACCTAGTAAGGAATACATAATTGGTACAATATTATAAAATATGGTTAGAATACCAAATCATAGTGATAATGCCTAATTTATTGTTTTAAGTAGTAGTTGAGCTAAGTACATTTTTAACTATGGAAATCAATCAAAACACGCAATTTTATCAATAATCTAGAAATAATAGATGAATTTAGATATAATCTATTTCCACATAGATAACTATACTTATATACACTACATGATGAATAAAATATTATTTATACTTCATGATACTTTCGAGTGCCCAAATTACTCGTTTTATAACTAATATATAATATCAATTATAATTGACTTATATTTTCAAGATAAACTCTTTGGTAAATATGTCAACTACGACCGCGGGAATACCTTATAGATGGTATTTTGTTAAAAGGACGTATACCAAATTTTGATTTTTTTCAGAAAACAAATTAAACTGACTAAAATTAAATTTCAAAGATGGAAAATTTATTTATATACATTATGTTAAGCATGAGACTCAGTGGAACTAAAATTGTTTATTATATTGTCTAGAATACATTTAAATTTAATGCTACATTAATTAAAAAAAAAAAATAATAATAATGTGGTGTAGGCCCTTTTAACAACTTGATATACGCCCTTTTAAAAGCATATAGTAATAGTGGTATGAGCTCTTTCAACATTTTAATTTCTACAAACGCCCTTTTAAACAAATCATACATTTGATGGGGTATAAGCCTTTTCAACAATTCTGCGTAGATTATTTTGTTTTTTAAAAGGTGTCTGGATATATTGTATTCGTCATAGCTATCTTATATTTTATGAGTTGAATACGCCCTTTTAATAGATTATTTTCTGAAAATGTTGATACCGAAAATTTCGATTTTTAACGGTACATGCCCTTTTAAAAAAATACCGTAGATTTACACATGACGTATTTATTGAATCATACTCGCACGTATATAACTGTTAAACTGTGTTATTAATCCACTGTTGTAATTGTATGGTTACCGTGATACTCACGTAATGCCAATATTCTGACTACGTCGTAGTTATACGACGTATTATAATATTTACGTTTTTTATGTGGTAATATGTTTTGGTGCAGCAGCACAAGGTCGTATTTGCAGTTTAAATTCCAACATTTATAATACCAACAATGATGATAATAATAATCATACACGTACGATAATACCTAGGTATCTGGAATAAACCAGTATTGTTTTTTATTACTATTTGAATAGTAATGATTATAATAACAAAATTGTATTTCCTGAAGATATGATGCAGTACCCAATATATTTATTGAAAAAGAGTTAAATTCTTGTAAATATATTCATTCAGATGAATGCAAATATTGTGGTTAGAAATAGTAGTATTATTGTGCACGGAATAATAATTATTCTCAAGAAGTGTCATCAGAATCAAACGGAGAGAACTGCAATGATGCACATGCAATTATAATAATATATACGCAGTCAATATTCTATAATTGGTTGGCAGTGTATAATTTATTGTTACGCTACTTTATTATGAGCTAGTTTGGCTTTGTCGTTGAATATAAATGTTCTGATGCTCAGGTAAATACATGGTCGCAATGGTAGTACAACATCATTATGATACGTACTATTGAAATGATTATGATAGAAAGTTCATTAAATCCATGATGCGTTATAATTAGTGGTGCAACTAAGGGAGAAAATTGGAAAGTAGGTCTAAAAAATATCCCTTGATAATTTTAGATAAAAGGTACTAATTTTATTATCTTGACATTTGAAAAAAAAAGAAATATGATTGAGACTTAAAATGTTTTTAAATAAATTCCAAGTACTATAATAAGTTTATCATTAGGATTGATACTATTGAAAGAAATTTATCAAATAAAATCAACCATGAAGATACTTAAAATGCATTTTTAAGTGCTAATGATCGAAAAATACCATTAATATACTAAAATATTACCTTAAGGTGACTATAATACGGTTTTTTTTTGTTACTCTCATGTTATACAAGTAAACATATTTGTATTGGTACCTATTGGATGTTTAAAAAACTCATAAGATAATTTAGTGATAGGGCTATAGAATTCTGAGTAGAGCAGATAATTTATATGACTGGAATTTTTTTGTCTCATAATAGTGTTAAATATATGAAAAACGCATTGTATAAATCCAATGCTCTGCTCAGTATCTCAAATGTGTTGTGAATGTTATGTTGGTATGTACTCGTACAATGTGTGGAGATTGGCATATACGGGTTATTTTAAGTCAACTATTTATGTAGAAAGTTTATAGTCCCATTGGTGGATATCCATTGAATATATTGGGAGAGGGTTATAGTTATTTGCTCCCCACACCCCTTTAGTTTTTAATTCATAACCTTTATTCTAAAAATAAATTATTAAATTGCATGTCATTAATTAATATTTAATAAACATATTTCATAAAATAATTTATATTATTATATTATATATTTTGCAAATATAAAACTTCTATTCTCCATCACAGATGTCTTGCCCTCATATATACTATTTAGTCATTTAAGTATGTATGTATATATATATACTATATTTAAAAAATGTATTAAACATTTATATTAATAAAAATGATTTTGTTGAGAAAATATCCATTCAACTATACAATATTTTTAACCTTTAACAACAATTCCTGAGAAGGCATGGAAAGATTTAAGAGAGGATGAGCCATCCTTGGCTCTCCGGATATTTACTAATATGTAGCCCCCCCTCCCTTCTAGAATTTTAGTCCGAGTTGCGCCTATGGTTATAAGTTATAATACAACCGAATACAGCTATATACGGAGACATTGAAATGGAGATAGTGATATGGACATATGGTGAGAAAATGCACCTAGTTCGTCGATAAATTTCTATAAAAACCAAAGGGCAGACTCATTTCTACGACTTCATCGAAGCCATTCATATTACGCGCGCACGTCATACACCAGTGAAACACACGGCGGTGAGAAATGAACGAGTTGGATACCAGAGACGAAACTGATTTTCTCCAGTAGACGCCAATAGTTTTTCAAATATTTCATCTAAAGTGTGCCTCATAAAATATTACCGACATCTAACTATTTTTCGTTTATTTAGAATATAATAATTATTCGGAAACAAATATCTAAATTCTAAATGGACCGCTTTGAACAGAAGTCAAAACTCTAAACTAACTTTGATAAAACATCATGTGCAATATAACAATATTGATTATAATTTATATTGTTGCTTTTATTGAGCTTAACAATTTGATAAAACGCATACATAAGAATATTATATTATTAATGTATCCAGTCATCAACAAATTACGCGTACCTAAGAACCGATATTTTGCCCGTTTCTTTTGTCGATATTATTATAAAATAATTATAGTTTATACGTATATTGTGTAGGTATCGTTAAAACAATGTTCATTATACATAACGCAGCATACCCAGCTGTTTTTGCGCAGTTGGGTGGCGATTATTGTTGGGATCGGACACTTGTTCCGATGTCCATTGCTTATAACGTTACCCATAGAACGTACAAGCGATTATTGACATCCGGTTATTGTACCGGACACTGTACACTACACGTGGCCACTGGGTCCCTGTTCGAGAGATTTCCGTGGTGAATCCAGAAAATTTTAAAATGGAGGTAAAAACTCAAACATGGTCGGTTTTTTTAACTATTTTCAGCAAAATATTGGGTTTTTTTTTCCATGAAAACGATCGAGACGACGGTCGACGATAACGATTGATGAACTTAATATTATAACGATTTAAATATGTTTTAAATTGGTACACACCGTGCAATGTTTATCACTGTCGATTGATTCAAGACTCAACATATAAATTCAATTAATGACGTGTTACTTATAATTTTATGTTTGCAATAAATTACAAACGGTTTTTTATGATAAACATAATATTATATTATAATAACAATCAATAAGTTTAGAATTTTTAAATGTTTATTTGTCGTTTTTTTGACGTTTATAATTAATTACTCTTCGTGGAATTTGGAGAGAGTCCATGTTTCCTTCACCCCACTTCCTTGAATTCACGCACAATCCGTCAATGATCATGTCTTCTGGTACCGACTGTCATCGCACGCGTCCGAGCACACTTTTAGGCTTCTTTCCCAGAACTATATTTGTATGTTCGATGCGACCGCGATGTCCGCTTGCGACAATACGAGTATGCCACGTAACAGAGGGTGAAACCAGAATTTATTTATAAAAGGGAATCCATAAAATCTACATGAAATATATTTGTTATACTTTATTTGCATGTAAATTATACATTAAAATTGAAAAAAAAAACAAAATTTAATCAACCGTATAATTTTCTCTAGTTGTGATCGTTAATTACTCGTGTTTTCTGGGGAAATTTTTTTACAAAATACGGTGTATCATCGTTGGTAGTACATCGCATAATGTAAAAATAAAAAAAAAACATACTGATCGCTAAGACAAAAAAAAGCCATTGAGCCGGGAGAGGTCATATAATATAAGTACAACATAAACCATTGTCGATTATACATTATATGTACATCATTTTACAAATCGATTTTTCGAGCACGTGTTTTTTTCCGAACCACCAAAAATGCGATCGTTTGACTCATATTGTAATATTAGACGCAAAATGAACAATATGATGTTTTTATAAAATACACAATATAAAATATACAGTTGTCTCTTTACTGGGGAAATTTAAACGTTATCCTTTTAAATAGCGCGTGCTATTTTTGTTAAATTTAATAATAATTATAAATATAATAATATTAATATGAATAACAATAATTCTTGAATTATTGTCATTGGTATAATTATAATAATTAAATATATTTTACTGGTAAGAATTTTTATTATTGCCTATACATTGTATACACAGTAGAAACTATATACATTAATAATATCCCCCTGTCTCTAATTGTGTAAATCTGTTAAATAGATTAGCAGAAATAAAGTGGCAAATTCTGTGTATTATAACACCAATTTATAACAAGTGTACACAGTTGTCGTTATTTTAACATGGAAGAATAAATCTTGTGAGCTTGTGGCTCAATGCCCTCCCTAACATTATTTCATAAATAAATTGATTATAAAATATGTTCTGTAGTATCCATGGTTAAACAATAAATCATATTTATTAATCCCACAGTTGGTGATGGAATTATAATTTGTTGTTACAATTTGGGCAAATATAATAACACGTGTATCGGATTATACTATTATTCGTTGATTCTACGTTAAAATTTGTTTTATCTTTATGAAAGCTACCAGCTGCTTAACCAAAATTGTTTAATTTTTTAAAACAATACCAAAAATTGTTGATAGTAATATAATTTATAAGGTTTATTATCTTCAGCAATTATAATTGAGTTCTAAATCACATACATTTAACGTAGTGTTACATTCGGTGTAAGCAAATTAATTAATTTAATACAATAATTTTTATTATACATTTTATGTTGGTTAGTATTTTGGAAACCAATTTTCTAACTATTATTAAACATCATGGAAAGAAAATTATCTGTATTCCTTCATCGATTTTTTACCATATTTCAACTTTTAAGCGAGCTATTATTTCAAATTGTATTATTTCACATATTTATAACTCGCTAGAAAATGAAAATATGGTAAAAACCGGTATAGAAACACAGATAATGTAATTTAATTTAAGTTCGATACTAAGTCAGATTACTCTAATATTGAAGTTAACAATACAAAATGAGTTCTACTGAACGCAGATCTTCTATGTTGTACGTTTGTAAGACGGACACAACAGATACGGTTGAAATGTAAGTATAAGTTATGTAAGTATTAAGTACATTCAATGTATTTTATATAAATACTTGAAATACTTTTGTTTGTTCATACATTTAAATCGTATAATTTTATTCGAATTCCATAAATAATTGAAAATAATTTATAAAAATTAAAATACTAAGCCAATATGTTAGTTTTTACTACTTACTACTTATTTACGTTTCAATTAGTAAATATTTCTTTATAAACATTTCTTTAATAACATATTTGTAAAAAATACAAGTATAGTATGTCTTTTTATAGCGGCTATAGATAACTACTATAAATTTACTGATTTACCTGACTGTGTAATCATCAGCAGCCAATAAGGAGAGTCTGCAACAGTTAGGTACACACATATTTAATACAAATATACGAAAAATATGTGCATTTGAATAATTACTTGGGCTGCAATGTTTTTAACCTCAAATACTATTAAAAACGCATACAAATATACCCTAAGAATATTGAAATTGCCATTAAAATATGATTTGCAAAACGTATTAAAACTTTTTAGTATGACATTTAACGAATTAAATTGTTATATAAGGTATATTAATAAACTATAATCATACAAAAATGAACAGTTTGATTTCTGTTATGTATATTGTTCAGTATAAAAAAGTCTATTATTTTTTTAAAATTTATATTCTTTTATTTTTTATTTTTCAGTGGTTACATTATTACTAAAATATTTGTGCTACAGAGTTATTTATAACTGAGTCGGTTGAATGTATATTATCTTGCAATAGAAAAATACAAACAGGGAATACACATTTTTACCTTTGTAAATAATAATGACAAACCTAAGCATCTACTCTTTTAAAAATATTTTAGTATATGCCATAATATTATAAACTTTATAATTTATATAATAATCATCGGCACTTATTATTTCTATACAAGAAATAATTTAACGAATATTATAACTAGTAAAATATTATATCAATATTTAACTTTCATACGTTAATTTTTTTTCATCGTATTCATTCTTTCAAATTGATCAAAGTTTATTACTATGCAATTAACAACTTCATTACCAGTACTATTGTTTTAGATTCAATAACAACGTAGATAGTTATAATATTAAATAAAAACAATTTTTCAGAGATTATGTATTACAAGCAAAACGAAATATTGTATGAACGCATGCATTTGATTGTGGACGTTGTTCCTACATTTTGTGTATGTGTAGGAATGTAATTTATAATATTACCCATGTTATTGTTTAATACATTTTAACGTTTTGTCCAAGCATGAAATTCATGATAAAAATGAATACACAACTCTAGCACTGTTTCAAAACGTCATAACGATTTACAATAAAATGGAAAAATTATTACTTTTTGATGTTTGCAAAAACAGCGGGTTTCATTGATGCAATTAACCCGAATAATGGATATTAATCATTTTATTAGTTATTATTTATTATTTATACAATTATCGCCGACGTGGCGCTTGCGATTGTTAAAAGAAACCATTTATTTTCAGTGACAAATACGAACGCAATGTTAGTAATTTTAATTAAAACGATATCTAGCTATATTATGTATATATACGAACTGAAAACACCAAACTTTTTAGTTTGATTAACTACGTATGTATACAATTATATTACATAAATTATGTAAGTGCATCGATTTTCATGTTTATACGTTAAAAGTTTGATTTATTTAAGAAATAATTAACGAATAAAGTACCTATAAAACATAACATTATTATACACTATAATATAATTGCATAACCGTAAGATAGGTATCGATTAATGACTCGTCAGGCCTCAGGCACCCAAGCCCAGGGTTATAATTTTCCACGATGTCCTACCCTCGCTACTAACTACACGCACACCGAACATTAATATTAGCAAATTAAGTAATAGTATTATAATATTCATGCTGGTTAATTATTTGTACAGTGTTACTACCATATGAGGATGGTTAAAAAATAATATATTTTATGCGTAGTGAGTTTTAATTTTAAACTCATCTCCGCCGGTCCATCGTTAAATTAATTTTATCAATCAGTATACTTTTTCTTTGGTGTTTATTTCCATCGTCATCTTTATTGAAAAACAAATCGTCGTATTATTTTGGTCTTACATATGAATGATTAATTGTGTTTTTACAAATTTACAAACTTAACTACCATGTAACATAAACCAATGTTTATGTCAGTAGCAGATCTGAAGATCATTAAAGGAGCTTAGGTTGAATTGATAGTCATAGAATTATAGATACCAACAAGAGCGTAACTGAAAACACATTTGCCGGGGGAGAAGATCCAAATTGGTTTTTATACTCCACATATTTGTATTTTTTTTCTACGTTTAAAGTATTTATTTGATAATTTCAGGGAGTTCTGGTCGTTCTGGACCACTGGACACGTCCCCGGTTCACTAATCCTTTACGCAGCGACATTTAGGGATAAATGTTTTCAAAAATTAATTTCCAATAATTCTATTCTCAAAATTTTTTTGTATACATCTATCAATGAACTGACTAAATAATTCTTAAACTGTTTAGAAAAATGCTAAAAATAAATATTTCAATATCTTGGGTTTCCAATAGTTTTCAATAATTGTTATTATTAAATAAATTATGTAAAATCCTCGGTTTCACACTTATTAATCAATATAATCAATATCCAAATGGTATATTATTGTTTAATAAAATAATATCCTATTAGACACATTAGACACCTATTATTAACATCGGTGTAATTAAATTAATTATTATTTATTGTTGTATACAATAGTTTGCAGAATGCAACTATTAAAAGTATTAAGCAATCAACATTTACCACGGTGAATAAAATATTTAATTTATTTAAAAAAAAAAATTAAGTGATAAGAGTACATACAGCGGTGATGCTTGGCGGTAAAATTATTGTGTCTGTTATTGTATCTATAATAAAAAAACTGTTTTTAATAGTAATTGTAGTTATAACTAGGGCTAGGGATGTCAGGCTTTAATAAACCTTAAAAAATGTTTGCATTTATGCTCTTAAAAATATCATATATGCTCTTAAAATATTTTATTTTTCATTAAAAACCAAACACTAGAAACTATCATTTTAACTTTTTTTTATATATTAAAATAAATTAAATATAGTAAAATATGTGTAAAGTATATGAAATATGTACTTAAAATACAAATATAACAAAATAGTCATTTATGGGGGAAAAAAGCTTAATACCTATGCAGAATATGCAAAATAAAAATTATTACCTTAAACTCCTATTACTATGAAAATAATTTTAATAGAACTTGATACACTTAATATAGGTACTTAATATACTATACTTTGAATGATTATCATTAAAAATACAAACTCCTATAAGTTCATAACCCTAGTTCTAACCAATTTGTGTTAAATATATTCTTATTTAAATTTGTATTTGGAAGAATAATAATTTGATGAGATGGATAAAAGAATACCTATTTTGTATCATTTATTAAGCTTGGAGTTACAGAAGTTATGAGTTTATATTTTATAGTCATTATAATGACTTATGGGCTATGGCCCTTTAGTTCAAGTAACAAAAAAAAATTCTATAGCTAGGCAATCGTCACACCTTCCCGCTCTCAAATCTGTCACTGCTCAATGCATTGAATACATTTTTCATGTAAGCGTGTACCATTTCTGTGAATTGGGAAAATATTGCTCTAAAATTTGTTGCTTCGTTATATTTGACGCTAAATTATAGTTTCAAATTAAATATTATAGACAATGTTCAAACTATATGCTTTTAAAATTAATTAATGGAAATATCTTTAATTTTACTCGTATAAAGTTATAATACTAATATTATATTATATTTCAATACCCTTATGCCCGTAACGGGACAGAATATGTTTCTTCTTATTATGAATATTTTTTCAACTATCTACCAATATATTTACATTGATAAATATATAACTTGAACAATCCATTTTCGATGTATCCGTATGATAAGAATTCAAACTAAACGCGATGTCCGAAAGAACCTTTCCACCTACTCATCCCACGTCATTGAATATATGAGTAAACAAATAGTTGTGTAACTTAATAAATTATCTACCAGTATACTACTTAATATTATGTACAATAATTATTATCGCTGGTAGGTAGATGGTTGCCAAATTTCCATATTTTACAACCAAATTAAAAATCTATCATTTTTAACACGTTTATAGTACAATCGAAAATTCACTCGCTTAAGCCAGTATGTAGGTTTACGAGTAGGTGGATAGTTTTTACAACAGTTAACAACCAAAACTTTATTCTAAACTATTACAAACATATATACATTTGTATTTTAAATATTTAGCAGAAAGTATTGATTTTATTATAGAGGACACATTGTATTCAATGCTCGATTATGGCTATTTAATAATTAATAATACAAGCCAGATGTATGTTTAAAAGTATAATATCATACGATGAGTACATCCCTCGCATGACTAAACATGTCAAAAATAATAATAAAAATATATTTTTTTTAAATTAATAATTAACTTAAAAATTTGATGATTTATTTCATTTATTATATTCTATAAAATTACTTCATATTTAGACTGTCAAGTTATACTTCAATGAATGTCGTATTACTCATTGAATAATATTATATTATTAATTATATATCAGTTAATGAAAAAAAACTGAAACTCATTTATTATCTTTGCGAGACGAGAAACACGACGTAAATATTATTATAATGTTGGTAATATCCTATGTAATTTTATCGTGGTTAATGATTTTGAAAGGAAAATAGGAATATTATGTATTCAGTCTCTCTTTGATTTTTTCTTAAATCCCAATTTATTTATTCATTCATACGACAAATTTATTTTTAATTGGTTTTTATTATTTGATGAATTGTCCAATAGTTACTCACTAAAATTAAAGATTAATGGATTTTTTGCGGTTGAGTACATTATTTTTGCTACGATTAAGAAATATTCGAAGGAAAAATAAATATTATGTGCGTGTAACTAATTAAATAACAGTTTTAGGTTTAAGCTAAAAATAGAAGAAAATTATCAGTGCAAGTTGAAAAATCGAGACAAAAATTCAAGAACATAGATATTTTGTTCTATGGTACTTTATAATTATAAAAGTCGATCTAAACAATTAATTGTAATAATGTAATTTGTTTATTTTATCTTCAAATTTCGAATACTGTATATTTTACACTTCTTTTTGATTGAATATGTGACGAGTTTAGAGTACATTATTTATGTACAAGTCACGCTCTGATATTTCTGTCGATAAAAAAATATAATAGTCTGGTATCCAACATAACAATTGATTTAGTACGAGACAGACAATATACGTACTTAATTTATAAGCTTATAATATCACCCCACGTAATCACGAGTTGTGTAATGGACTGAATTTTTTCGTGTTCTCGTATGAGCTCAAACGTGCGTGCGACGTATTCTGTTACGAAAATCCCGAGAGATTTGGAAAAACCAATTTTTTCCATGGAATTTTTTTTAATGAAAAATTAAGTACCGCAATTCACGTTTTAAGAGATTGCAGAACACGTTAGTTATTTATTTATTTATATATACGAGTTTGAACCCAATCACATGAAATATTTAATACACGGGTAGCATTCGAAAATAGTTTTAAACAATAAAATAATTAATTAAATGAACCAAAACAAAATATAAACATATGAAAGGTATATAATTTTATAGATCAGCAAAAACATGCTTTTGAAACGAGTAAAATGAGATAGAACGAAACGTATCGATGTTATGATTATCTACAGTGTTTATGATTCGTAAAAGTGGTGTGTTAGCAGCATAATAATTAGTAGTTTGAGATTTGAAATAAAAACTTTTGTTGCAGACATATTTGAGGGTATTATTCTTTGTACAAACTAAAAGTTTTATCGATAAAAAAAAAAAAAAAATGAAAACTACATAACGATATAATATGTTAATGGTGTATGTATTTATATTTTTCTTTCGTAACCCAGGGCATGTAAAAATATACAAACGCATATACACACATACGTATCCATATTTTAATGACTCTCGGGAAACATCATAGGTAGGCCTTAAGCTCATACACAGGTGTTGTTGGATAGCAACAATATTCTAAAATATACATAGTTACATGCACCGTTGGTCGTTATATTGTATCGTGTAATATGTATATATATATATTCTATGAACCACTCGGTGAATCGGGCGGACGATTAGTCATACTCTTTGACGGGTACGTGTAAAAAACATTTCTAAACTACTTATATATGATTTCCATTTGAATTTCGGAACATGAACAAACAAATGGATCATGATCGTTGGGGGGGGGGGTTGGAAGGGGGAGACACACGCGCACATTATATTATTATATGATATGTATACCAATCGTTTGGTATCGATGTAGCGTATTGGCTGCTATTTCGTGGACATCAAGAAATAGTATAATTGTATACCTACGCAATAAAATCTAAAAATTTACATCGAAGAGGAATAATAATTGTTATCGGTGAACTCCCGACAAACAATTATTTATATAGGTTTAGGCGTAATGTTATTGTATAACAATCGATATTACGTGGGCTCAAAAACAAAAAATAAAAATAAAAATGATGGCGTGCTGACGGTGATTTCACAACGGAACAAAGCGAATGGTCGAATGACTTAAACCCGAACCAAGGACTGGCAGATTGCGTGCAGCCAACGATTCAATGCCAGTGATGGGTATCGATGACTTACGGAACTTCGTACGGTTCCTCGCTATCTTCTTGATCGGTTCTCACAGAAGTCGATGTTTGACAAATCACTTTTTTACATTAGACGTTTTGCGTGCAGCTGGCAGTCTAGTCTAATTAAAAAATATTAATCATTTTATAGCAAAAATATGCTATTATGTTTGTCGATAAGAAAATCGTTTGTAATACTTTTATTCGTTAGTGACGCGTAACAGAAATAATTATTGTACTATAAATACCCCGCATCCCGATATTAATGCGTGTTTCGAATGTAAACCTAAATTCTGACGAAAAATGATATTTTTGTTGAACATTATTACTTAACCTATCTATATATTTACAAGATAAACTTATAAGTTGTAAGTAATAACTTATTACACATTAGTGATGTCCCGAGGTTTTTCGAGGCCCTGGGGCTACATTAGTATCCGGGACCCATGAACACACAATACTATAATATATAAGTATATTGAAACTATAATATATTACATATATGATGATATAGAACTATAGGAGGGAGGGTAAATGAGTAGTCTTATCTCAAGTGTCTTCATTAAGAAAAACAATCTAAGAGTTGGGAAAAATAGAAAAATAAAAATAAGGGTAAGATGCAACTATACATTGCGTATAGTATCAACTTTTAAACAATCATTGATATTTTCCTTTATTGATTTCAATTCTAAGTCACAGCTAAAATTCTCAAAAGTTATTTTTATTTTTTTTATTATACATAATGTTTACAAGTATACACAATATAGATTATCATTCGAATGTATCTTAAAACGCGAGGTCCCTCAAGGCGTTATTTGATTTAAAAATATTATGTGGGAAAAGAGCTATTGGCGGAGGAAGGAGAGGTGCAAATACTTATAGAGACACAATACAATCATTTTCTTTGGTTTTCTTGGCCCGTGACCGCTTATTCGTGGGACGACAATGATTTTAATTAATAATATGATATTCATAAAACGACATAAAAAGCGATTCGTAAAACAAAACCGTCGGTTTATGACAACCGACGATGATACGAAATGATCGGCTAGAAAGCGAAAACAAAAATAACATCGATTTAGGACGGGCAGCCAGCCATGTCGCACGCGTAATATTCCGTTTTGAAACAACGCTGTGTTTAATCCGCTTTCCAAATCTAAACAAACACTGATTTTCGGATCATTGGATTCGATAAACAATCGTCATCGGACGTTTACACTCCAAAACATAGGGAACTGCGGTACACAATATAATATTTACGTACACGCGCATGTATGTATCAGTCCCGTTCTTGTACCACGTGAAAATTGACTGTACTAAAATTGTACGATTATATGATGATAAATTCGTAAAATATTATTAGGTATGCATTACGGAAGTATATTGATATTATTTTATTTACATCAAAAAACAATTGAGTTAAGTTCAGTGGTGCAGCTAAAAGGGAAAAGGACTAAAGAGGCTATAACCCCCTCCAGGGGCCGTATTTATGTATATATACCATAGACTAGTTTATATGTGATATGTCTATGACAATATGATGTATATTAATTTACTATTTTAATAGAATCAAAAGTCCAAGTATTTGAAAAATTTGTATAGAAAACGATTACAGATAATACTATAACAACAAAATAATATACCGACAATTGACTAAATGGCTATATTTTCGATAATGGCCATATTTATGTGTTCCATTCGCTTTCGATGTATCAATTAATCAAATACGTCGTCGGTCTGAAAACAAATTTATTTGTTTTTCCTCCGATGAGTCGGACTGTTGGATCGAACCGGAATCAATTCCAATGTAGCCGAAACCAAGGGATTGGTATTAACAAAATTGTCTCCTAGAAGGATGCAACTATAACAGAGTGAAGCAAGTAAGTAAGCAGAGGAAGAAAGAGAAACAATTTTTATTATACAATTATTAAATTAAAGCGAGCTGCTTACCATGTGAATTGCATCATGTGACATAGCATACTTATTCAAAATGAAGTCAAAATGAAATTTACAATACTTGTTAACAATATATAGTATAGTACATAGAAAAAATAGTTTATGACGATCTTTAAATTGAACAATAAACTACTGAAATAAAATGCATGAATATAATACATACAATTTATGTTACTATGAATATAAATGGAAATTTATTATTTATTAAGTATAATCAATTTTTCAAAATCGATAAACATATTTTGATGAGGTCCTTCATTGCGAGGAATATGTGATCGGAAGAATAATTTTAAGAACCTTGTTATACACCGAGCTCCAAACTTAAGTCCGTAAATATTTTCAAATTTGTGGTGACATATATTGTTGTTGTAAGCTACGGAATACACGGTGCATAGATGATTTTCTTTTCATACTTAGGGCCAGTTGTACCGTTACGTGGTTAAACATTGATTAGCTAATCAAGGATCAAATTTTAATCTATGATTAACTCCAAGTGCGTTGTACAGTGGACAATTTGACTCTGATTAGTTAATCAACGATTAAATTGAGATGTGTTGTTTATAGTACATTTGATTACAATATTTTTATCGCCCATGTTGGTATCAACTATAATATTTAGTTTTAAGTTATAATTATTGTAATCATAATCATTGTTATCATAGTTAATTTGTATTATTATTCATTATTCTGTGATACTATGATAGTCTGATTTATAATTTATTTGTCAGTTTGCCTTTGCCATAAATATTGTAGACTATAATACTCTATAGTCGATAATTGTGTAATATAATTTATATAAATTCAATATGAATACTACTACGTTACCTAAACTGTATTTTTGGATAATCGAAATCTATTAAAGAATTCATCATCCTCCCAATAAGTAAAATGATCAAGCTGTGTTCTGAATATTCGCAGTCGCCTAGGAAAATACGACAATAATGCCAAGTTGTTAAATTCATCATCCTCATAGTCAGAATCGTCATCCGTAATATTATTAATTTTTCAAAATATGATAGTGTCAATAAATTATAATAACAGATAACAAAATCCACCAAAATTAACTAATCAGTGTTTAACCGAGGTCTGTTGGATGGTTAACTATTTGGTCATTTAATCATTGATTAACAAGTTAACCGGCACTGTACAACGACCCAACATCGTTAATCATAGATTAAATCTTAATCACAGTTTAACCAACCACGGTACAACTGGCCCTTAGTTATTAAGTATTTTTATGTGTACATAAATATACATTAGTTAAAAATTACTTTCCAAACATTCCAATATATTTTTCTTCGGCAAATAACATCAGTGCCATAGTACGTATCAATTATCACACTACACAACGATTTAAAAATTGAAACAGTCATTACAACAGCTAAAAATTATTATAAACAATATCACATCAAATCGGCTAATTACACAAAGCCATTAGTATCGGACTTAGCTAATGAATTTATCCCAAACAACCCTTCACGCCGATTAAAAAGATACTGGTATCAGAGATCTCTGTAAATGGGAAAGGAGGATGTTTAATCAAACGGTTTTGATTATAATAATCAATTTTCTGGATGCACACTGGGTGCACACTCATATTCAGTTAACTTAAAACTGTAGATAAGAAAGTTGTGTGTAAAACCAATATCATTGAAACATTGAAATATTTGAAGCCTACTTTAATTACTACAACACATAAAAGTAGATTCTTGACGCAAAAAATAATAAAAAATTATCTAAGGAATGCAAATGAAGAACACAAATTGATTGTTCTAGCATTACTCATAGACTTAGTGTAAATATAAGAATATTGATGTAAATCCAAATAAAGTTATAAATCATATTCCAAAATAAAAACATAGAATTATAGATTTTGTCTTATAAATTATTTATCTAGTTAAATATAAAATAGAATTACTTACAGTTATTTAAATATATTATTTAGCAAAAAAAATATCAATGTAATTTTAATAAATAATAGTGTTATAATAGTTAGTTATCGTGGTTAAGAATTGAAAAAAAAAAATCATTCATTCATCTCAAGTTGTTTTTCAATTGTTCGCAATAATAAAGCTCATCGTCGTCATCCTGTAATATTTCATAGATAAAATCAATAAA
This sequence comes from Chaitophorus viminalis, assembly GCA_025469195.1. Classification (NCBI taxonomy): domain Eukaryota; kingdom Metazoa; phylum Arthropoda; class Insecta; order Hemiptera; family Aphididae; genus Chaitophorus; species Chaitophorus viminalis. Next base: position 118,965 of record JAIPRK010000315.1, read on the forward strand.
AAAAAAAAAAAATAAGGAAAAAAAGCTCATTGTCAATAATACTCGTTCATTACATCATATCATTTTAACCAATTTATATTTTTCATGTAATAAAACCATTTTATGAACAATCACATAATACATATTTTTGTTTCACTCATTATTCAAGCATTTACAATCGATCGAGAAAATTATAACTTTAATTTATTGATTGGATCTTATTATAGATTCATAGTAGCACTGCCATATTACTTAAAAAGTTTCTACAAAAATAAAAATGAGTTTTGTTATTGGTTTTTATAGGTTTTTATTCACTATATTTTATTAATTAAAGTTTTAAATTATATATATATATATATATATAAAAAAAAAATAGAAAATAATAATACTTAATTTGACAAATTTTTCTGCATTTGCAACGCTTTCGTATAAAATTTAGAACTTAATAGATTTCATTTTACACAGAATCAAAAATCGCACTATTATCCCTTTGACTTTTTTCCCTTTCCTTCGTAACCTTATCCTTGGCCACTCACTTAACTTATAAGGATATCGCATGCATTACAAATGCTTCTGCGCACATATCAAATAATCTTAACATTTATAACATGCGGTATACATAATATACTGTTTTTTATCAATATGGAAAATAATATGTTTTTAAGGATTTCTATTGGGCGGAGTTGGAAGTGTGAAAAAGTCCGATGTTCCTATCCACTCGATAAGCGAGAACGAACGTCAAATCTAATACTGCGTCCATCACCTATTGCTATTTTTATTGTATATTTTAGTTAGGTACTTATGTATTATGTTTTTGGTAATAATATTGCGGTTTCCGACTATTGCTGTGACTGCTCCGATCGCACCTAAATGAAATGTTTCGATTGATGTTCTGTGTAGTTGCAACGGGTGTGCCCTATATACTCTATCATCGATTAACCGACCGGAACTACGGTAGAGTTAGGATAATTCTCCGTTTACTGCAGCGTGTTTATATACGGATTCGGCTTCCGTTCAGAGCTGTAGATCATTTTTGGAAATTAATACAATACTAAATATATGTTTTTTTTTATTATTTTAAACGTATGGCTAACGGCTGTTTCCGTCGTGATCCTTGGATACCCTTTTAAGGTTAGTTAGGTATGAGAAGATCTCAATAGTCTATACCACATCTATGGATTTATCGATCGTCAAACTTCGTGCTAATGTATCTTGACAATTGAGTTCACAAAGCATCCAATATATAATTTTAGTTAGGTCAAAAGTTAGGAACGTTGGTGACAAACGTTGGTAGGAACGTTATTTTTTTGGAATTTTTTTTCTTAATTCATCTTATATAGGTAAGAAAATATACTCATTATTTAAACAATATATTATGCCATTTTCAAAAAAAGTCCTGAAAAAACTTAATGTCCTTGTGTAAAATAAATAGTCACATAACTGAATTATAACTGAACTTTATATTATTATATTAATATACAGCAACAGTAAATACAAATGTCAATATGAGCGTTATAACGTTGATAAATTCAGATTTTAAAATAAATAAATTAACCGTTCGCTATTTGAACATTGTATTCCTCGACCTCCTAGATCGGCACACTCGTATGGTTATATTTTCAGAGTTGTACAGCAGTACCTAGGTATTTATTATGATTCTACTCGATTGAAAAATATGTGACAGTTGTGTATACAATACAATACATTGTTATCAAATCTGTAATATATCTTTTATTAATAATTGATTATTATAAATATTAAATCATAATTACCTGTGTGAAGTAAAAGTTTTTTTCGAATTCTTAAGAATAAATTACACCAATACACGGTCACGTTAATGATCTAAAATATTAACGTTATGAGTGGTTTTATAAAAATAAAAATAAAACATTTGGTTGTCGTAGAATAATATTTTAATGATAATAGGTAAGAATAATATTATTAATGAACGACCGTTACGTTTTTTTTTTTTTTTTTGTGATTAAATATAGGTACAAACATTTAGAGTTGACAAAAAATGTCTGAGTACGTCGAAAATACGAATATAATATTTTTGTTTTCTAACTCTTATATATTTAGTGGAATGTTTACTTACGATTATATTATAATAATACTATATATACTATAAATCATATTGTTGTTAGGTTTTTTTTGTTTAACTTTTATAGATTACCTAACTTGGTTTTATAATATTTTTGTTTAAGATTTTTATTTAAAAGTTTGAAGAAAAATATTTATTTTTGTTTAATTTAATTTTTATTGTAGAGCTTCTAGTTGAAACAATGAGTTTCATGATCAAACAAATTCACGAATTTCACATTAAATCTAAGACAATCACTGCAGTACCTTATACTTATTTGGAATCATAAAATTGAAAAATAATTTTATAATAATAACAATAATAATAAATTATTATCCGCAGTCCATGCAATTCGCATTGATAAACACTGCGAACATTCTTGACTATGCACCTTAAAGTACTATAATATAACCATTGGTGTTTCAATAAAGTATACTACATATATACCGTATGCTCCCAAATAAGTTTTGAAAATTCACGGGTAAACTGCGTATACTTTCAAGCAGTTTGTGAAGAAATATAAATTATAATATAACAATTGATTTAATAATTACTGTTTAAATACATTTTGTAATGGATATTAATTTTTTACTTCGGAAGACCAGCTCTTTAGTCTTTAAATTTTTTCTTTAATATTAACACATCTATATTTACACCTTCTCTACCATCATCGTATTAACCATACAAACGTCCATATTGAAGGACTCTTCATTGATGTATAGGTACTATAACCGACTCAGTGCTGTTCCGAGGTTTTTCGAGGGCAACATTAATATCCGAGACCTCCGAATACATAATATATCGAAAACACTTATATGATGATATAAGGGTAGAGGCACATTGGTATTTTTGTATCAGGTGTCTTAAATTATGAGGATACTCTAAGAAGATTTGTGAAAAATAAAAAGAAGAGTGAGGTACAACTATAAATTGCGTAGTATCAACTTTGAAACAATCATTGATTTTTTCCTTTATTGATCTAAATTCTAAGTCATAGTTGAAATTCTCGAAAGTTATTTTCATTTTTCTTATTATATAATGCATACAAGTATACACAATATTATATAGAATATCATTCGAATGTATCTTAAAACGCGAGGTGCCTCAAGGCGCAAGGCCTTGTGCAAGTGCTCCGTTTGCCCTGCCCTCGGGACGGCACTGTGGATAACCGTCGCCAAAACTGGTGCGAACATAATTGTATATAGATTTATCACTATAGTCTAAAATAGTAGTTATATTGTAATTTTTGGCATCACATAATAATATTACACCGGATTTCATTCTTCAGTATCGATAAACATTCTACTTTGAAACGAAACGAAAAAATATACATTGTCACGTACCTACATGTATTGTACCACTGCAGTGTGTACGTTCGGTGAGTGTATATTATAGTCAAACACGATGTTTATTCGTTCCGTGTTCCATCCATCACTAGCACCGTAGTATAATATAGTTATTTGTGAGTTAAAATGTTCAATCTATCCCCCCCCTTCATAACCACCGGACTAATTTCTTTTATCACCTTCTGTGCGCAGATCACAAACGGTCGTCGGTAAATTATAATAATAATAACAATAATAATAATAATAATAATAATAATAATAATAATAATAATAATAATAATAATAATAATAATAATAATAATAATAAACTATGTACAGTAACATTGTACGTGCAGTAGTGCGACGATTGCGCAGCTGTGGCGGTTCGTCGTCCAAAATATACATCTCCGTTCATCGATCTGAAACCGAGTGCCCCGGCCCAGACGAACCGGATAGATTTGCACCCCGTACGTCATGGCCTCGTGCGTGTGTGCTAGACGTATATACATATATACGTATATTATATTGTATTAGATGAATAATATTAATACGCAATACACTCTGTCATGTGTGGTGTGGTGTATACGCACACGTTAATGTTGCGTATACAAACGGTATCGAACAATGGTCCAACACTATACACAATAATACTATACGCGCACGTAAGTGTATCCGCAGACTGGAAATAATAATGTTGTTGATGATAATAATAATAATAATAATAATAATAATAATAACAATAATAAAACAATATAATAATATGTAATTCTCTGGTGTCGGCCTGCAGTGCAGTGACGGGCGGCGGCGCGTTCGGGTACACCCGGGGCAGGATTCACACCCGAGTGATCGTCAGGAACACGTCACTGCGGCCGGTCAATGCCAACTTAATACCTACTTTATATAATATTATATATGTACATAATACATAGGTACTATATACAATATTATATGTACCGTGTGCATGTGATGCACGCCGCTGTTTTTTTTTTTTTTTTATCGGACCAACATATCTGTGAGCCACATCCTGTTCAACTACCGATTTCCCTTACCCTTTTGTTGTCCCGTCGACTTGTGTATTGTATGTAATTCTCGTCAATGATACAAATACGTATCTACACGGCTACGCGCACATAGAGGTATATCTATGTCTGAACTGCAGCGCTTATGTACATCCGATAAATTGTATTGTATTGCTTTATCGTTATTTTAAAACACCACGTGGTTTGATGTACCGTAATATATTATCATCATCGTGTACGTGATTTTCATGCGTAACAATACCTGTAGAGAGAAAAAAAAATGTAATAATAATTTCAATCGGTTTTGGCAGTAAAATGTACGTATCCGCACGAATCCATTACATTGATTTTATGCTACAGACTATAATATCTGTTAAAATTTATAAATTATATAATCAATATCGTATCCTAAATTCCCGAAACAAAGTTAAAAACTGTAATTGATCCCTTACACGCCTATATTGCGTATTGGGATGTTGTGTTTGAATTTTCCTATAAATAATACTATTTAATGTTTATCTGTATTCGTTTTGTTTAATTTAGTTAATTTGTACATTATGATTATTCAAACCCGTAAACAATCAGTGCAGGCCCGTTGCCAGATCAATTATTCAGGAGGGGCAAATCGAGTTGTAGAGGGAGGAGGCAATATAAAAAACCTATATTATAGCTAATTTTATTTTATTTTTACAAATTAATTACAATGTGCTAAATTTATGATTAAAAAATAATATAAATAATATTAATATAATAATAGTTTTAGAATTAGCTTTTACAAAATGTTTTTTTATTCATTTTTATTAAAGTTTTATAAATTAATATAGCTGTAGTTTTTTACTATCTTGGTTGTTGAAATCCATTAGCAATTCTTCTATATTTAAGTTTTCAGTCCGTTTGGACTCAAACGCCAATAAAACCAAGTTTGAAAGCCGGTTATATTTCATTGACTGTCTTTGTCAATTTTCAATACTTATATTTATAAAATTATCGTATGATTACTACCATAACCAACTCACATTTAAAGTATCATTTATTGATATACTCTTTTTTTCAATATATCAATCAATTCGGAAATCACCGTCTTCAGATAAAAAAAATGCTAGGGGGGCAATGATCGGGTCTAGGGGGGGAATTCCCTCCTTTTCCCCCCTGTAGCTACGGGCCTGTATCTATATATTTTTGTCCTGTTGAGTGTATACATATAATGTATAATAATATTGATAAAAAGAAAATGACCAGTAATAATTATAATAATAATAATAATGAAAACGGACGAAAATATTAGATTAGATAAGTACAGGAATGAATGAATATGCTATTTCTCTATTGGTCTTTTAAATTTGGAACTAATGTACCATTTCTCTCAGAAAAACGATTCTGACTGATACGAAACATCAAAGTTGTACATTTACCGGTTTTTTTTTTTTTACATTTCATCAGTTTTTTGTAATTATCCAGAAAACAATTCAGAACTCCGTAAAATTACCCCCAATAGTACTTAAAATTGATAGTGATGATCGGAGCAATCCTTCTAGTCAAAATCGTGTACATAGCAAAAAAAATAAAATATTCATCACGGTACATGTTCTCGTTTAAAAATATAAAAATTATTATTTATAATAATAATAATATACTATAACGACTAAAATCTTTCGTCGCCACGACCATTGCGGGCATCACCATCGCCACACTTGGCACAACAAACAGTTGCCATGTAAACATAACTTTACTGTGATGTAAACTGTATAAGCCGTACATATAATAATGGGAGTGCGACTGTGGGCAGCTGTTGGGGTGGTATTAAAACTATATATAAAATATAATATATGAGCGTCATTAAATATATGTTATCGATTGAATTTTATATAACATAACCGTTATTCCTGGTTAGTGGTTAGGTTATATTTTTGTTATTTATACCCGAAATGGCAAGAAGAACCGTCGAGGATATCAATGGGTTTGTTATGGTGAGATTACACGGCACGTATGTATCGCCGCTGTTATATTATAATTTTTTTTTTTTTTTAATATTTGACCTATTAAGTTTTTTTATTATTATTTATTCATTTATTTTTCTACGTGTATTCTCATTACAGACTCGTCCTCCCGCAGTGTCGAAGAAGAAATCGATCGAATCCGCTTCAAAACCAAGTCGAGCTAAAGCGGGGCCTGCGACTGCGGCGAGTAACGGAAAGTTTAAGAACAACTCGGTACCGAAGCCGGCTGCACCGATCAAGAAAAGTCAGTATTGCCAATGAGGTATTGCGCATAGTTGGCACCGCTACTTTAATAAAATTTAAATTACATACATTACAATAATGCCTCATTTATTAATACCCAATATACCTTGATAATACTTATTGTTATGGTATAAGTATACTTGTGAAAATAGTTCAATATTTGCATATATGATTAATTTATATTGTACTAGCTGAATTACCCGTCGTTACTGGGTTAAGTTCATGTATAAAAAATGTATGTATTGTTGTTATGTGTCAAGATTAAATATTGTTTAATTTATTTAAATAAAATTTAAATAAGATTGTATAAAAAATATTTCATATATATTAATTAGTTACTCAGATAATTATCATCGTTATTTATTTTATTTATTTAAACTTCTGGCAGCAGCTTTGCTTTTGCTAGCATACAGATATAGATTATAAATCATCCGAATTCACCCGTGATTGAAATTGTTAAATTGATTAGCTGTTTGATTGTTGGTGTTGTTTTATGTTACGATATTTTTTTCTTATTTTATTTTATTTATTTTATTATACGGGCTAGGCCCTTTTTGAACATGCATCATTTGAGATAACAATAAACATAATAACTTATAACATAGAGTTTTACAATCGAATTATTAACAAAAAATAATGTTAAAGGCATGATCTACATTGGCAATTGACAGTAAGGAATTTAATACCAACAATACGTCGACGCTCAGCTAAATAAATCAGGCCAAGTTTTGTAGCAATCGGCATATATTATTCGAAAAGTCCGACCAAGAAATAACGTCCCTTTAGTGCTGAATTTAGGAAAATAAGTTACTTACATAATTTTATAGTTTATGTATGCAATCATCTACGTGCACTTTTTTTTGTAACTATTTACATTAATAGGTATATAATAGAAAAAAAAATATTTATGACAACGATTTTATTATAATAACTTTTCTATATACTACATTCGATGTATTAATTGCAGTATAATATTTCGATAAAATATATTTATATACATTGTATATAGAATATAGATGCATAATTTACATGTAAAATTGTATTTTTTCCAATTTTAACCCATTTAAAAAAATCAAAATTTTGAAAATCCTTTCTTAGTGCACTGTGAATTTATAATATTAATATAACTTCAACATTTCAAATCGATAGCTCTAATAGGTTCTTTTGTCAGTCATCCAGGGCACTTTAGTTTATATAATAATAGATATATACGATAAAATATTATACCACCAGATTTCATAACAATATTATCGATTTAAAACGTCAGAATTCATGAAACGAATAGTGTAAAGAGTTTAAAAATACTTCCTATATTTATCACAAAATACATCGTTATTTAAGTTATCCGTATAATTTTGTAATACAATATAATATTTTGTACATTGATATAATTATTTATATAATTATTAAAACATGCTATTACATATTTTATCGAACTATCATTTTCCCGCATTGCAGTCGAGTAATATTAATATCATAGCAATATAATAATGTTGTAATAATAAATAATGTTGGGAAAAACTTTGTTGAATTATTCTACTGTACAGATGATGGACCAAAACGTTGTATTTTTATTAATTTTTAAAAAGACCAAAGAAAATTAATCATGCGTATTTTAAATATATTTTATTATTAGATTGACACTAAAAAATTATAATTTTTATCTTAGTTTAGATTCTAAACTTTAAATAATCGTAGGCAATAGAATAAAAGCTATTTCATAAATTATTGTACCTATATATTGCTGGAATTCAAATTGAATTGTTGAAAAAAAACCTTTCCGATTTAAAGATTTATATTCTTATTGAAATAAGTACCGGTCTTTAGTTATATCGATTTCTGTCAATCTTTCATTTTATGTGCTTTTTAGTACTCATTTAAAATATAAATTTTGAATTTTATTAGTTTTATTTTTTACCCCTCCGACTACTGGAGGGTTATGTTAGGTTTTGCAAAATACTTTCTAAGTGGTATCATCAGCTGTTCTTTTTTTTTTTTTAGTGTGTCTTACACGATTTCGACCAGAATATACAACGCTATGCGTTTTCTGATCGTAAATATCTTCTATTTAGACTACGATATTGGTTATTTGGTTTTTATTTTAATTGTCATAGTGACTCGAGACATTTGCCGGAAATCAACACAAAAGCAACATAAAATATATTACTCTGGTAACCAGTAAGCAAAAGAAAAATTATACGTCCGACTCAGAGCCCAAACGGCCATCGACCATTAAAAATGCGATTTTTGAAAAATCCTTTCTTAGTGCACGGTGAAATTATAATAATTAATATTAATCTTAAATAAAATTGAATAGGTTCGGCTTTGCGTTCATTATGAATCACTCAGGACACATTCGTAAATGTTTATATAGATTGCTCTGTATATTGTACCCTCAGTTATAAAAAATATCCAATTTAGTGCATAAGCTAAAAGTGGTATAAGGAAACCAAATAGACTCATTTCTCAATGCCCATGCTTTTTTTTCTTGACGATAAAATATACTTATACTGAAATACTGTTGAAAGACGAAACATATATATATATATATATATATATATGATCATAAATGATGACGAAATATTATATGATTTAAACGGAGTTTCCCTATATATCCTGTTATATGGTAATATTTTTATACGTTTGAAAAATCGATCCGTGAAAAATAAAAATAAAAAACAAAATTATATAGCAGCAATATTTTATGTATTCCATACCATCATTTGTTTGTTTTATATTAAAAAATACTGAAAATATATTTCATTTAAAATAACACTGACGCGCTACTGTTTTATATTCAGTAAGTCATTGATACTTCATTTTAGAAACCATATTTTATATTTAGTTGTTGTTGGAATGTGAGAATATTATTCTTGAACTTAACTCATGTAAAAATATAATGACGTCTAATCTCGGTTTATCGTCTTAAAATAATTTAGTTGTATATTGTATAGTGTATAGTAAAACAAGATCATACTAAAATGAAGAGAAATTACTCGTATTATAATAATAAGAATTATAAGATAAATATAAGATTTTTGATTTTTGAATGGCTAAAAGATTTTTATACAACCATAACGGAAAATTACAGAGGAAAAGATTTCAAACAATTTTAAGCATAAAGAAGTAACAATGAAGCAAAATGAGATGAAAAAAGATAACAGAGTAGAAAAAATAATTGGAATCATGCACAACGAAAAAAGTACAGTTGACTGCTCATCGGACTTATCAGATAATCAAGAGTACAAAGACGACTTTGAAGTAAAAAAAATTTAAATAAAAATAAATTGTTTTTAATAATATATAAACATTATTTAAGGATTATGAATCTGATTTTGAGTCCGATACTTCGATTGAATCATCACCACTTGAACCGTCATCACAAAATAATACGAAAACCAAACAATTAATTTCAAATAACACAGGTCCTAAGTTTGCGTTGCCCATGTGTGTGGAAGAAAAACTGGAACCTTTCTTGGATGAAAAGTTTGAAATTAACTCGTTGGAACAAATTATTGAAATGGGTTTGAAAAATTTTAAAACTGCTGGCAAAAGAAAGCGAGAACAAGATGTAAAATAATTATTAAATAACTAGTAAATAACTAGTAAGTATAATAATAAAAGAAAATTATTTTTAAACAAAATCCTAATATAGGCAAAAGAAAAACTTCAAGTTAGAGGAAACGTTTTGATGGAGATGATTAAGTTGGATACTGTGAGTTATTCGTTATTGGATTTACCAGCAATACCTTATGAACAATACATAAAGATGTATGGACGTTCCAACATGATGCAGGTATAAAAATTATACGTTATATTATTATTTTTTTTTCAAGACGTAATCCAACTACTATAATATGTAGTTTTTACTATATGTTTATTTATCAGAGTACTTTTAAATAAAATGTTAAAGAACATTTATAAAATATGTTGATATAATTATCATCCATCATCCTTTAAATAATAATTCATAACGAATAAAAAAACTTAATGGTACAAAACTGATGGTATTAAACTTGTAAATAATAATAATAATATAAAGTTAATTTTTCAGGTTAAAACACAGACTCGTGATGACAATGTGGAGAAAGAAGTACAAACGAATGAGATTGATCTTACCGAAAAATGGACACAACGACCTATAGTATTAATAAATGAATCCGATCGCTTTTCACCTGATTATTTAAGGGTAAATAAAAAAAATCAATCGTCAATAAATGCATGTGGCTATTATTTTTAAAAGTCGCGTTAAAGACTAAGAGAATAGTCACGTAATTCATAGGCCATCCAATAATCATTATGTCCAATATTATATCTATTCATATATTTCACCAGAGATTCAACTAATTATTATTAGAACGGGAAGATAGTTGTTGGTATGTTCACAGTATTTTATATAGTTAAGTGTACAATTGTGTACACGAGGTTCCACCAACGGATGGTTCTTTCTCTCAAGTTTTCTGTCCGACAATATATAATAATTAGAGGTAGGAATTTTTGCATATATTTTATTTTTTTTTGAGTCTATGCAATCAGACGGGGGTTTGAAATCTTTACAAATCATGAAGCAGGTGAGTTAATAGCAAATAAGGTTTTTTTTTGCATGTTTAAGAACATTTCAAGATAAAGGAATATTCCGTATAATAAAGAATATTAGAGAATATATCGATTAATTAATAATTTTTATAGTTATTCGATATTTTTTGTTGCAGTGGCGTAAAAAATAAAAATTATATGGCCGATTATAGTGATATGATAAAAATTTCCTTTGCTTAAAATTTAAAATAATTAAATATTAAATAGAATTATTATTATTAAATTAATCTAACTTTTCTTAACGTGTAATATTTTTTATTATGTACCTATTTATATCAGGTTTTTGTATTATTTGCTTAATTATTTTGCATATTATGTATCTATTTTTATCGGTTTTTTTTTGCATTATGTGTTTAATCATTTTGCATATAAATGCATATTTTAGTTCAAGAGAATATTTTAATAAAAAAGCATATTTTTTGCATATTTTATCATGATTTTTACAGATATTGGAAGAATATTTTCAACTTTTTAAGATAATATTAGCATCTTATTTTGGCTATTTTAAAAGAATATAATTTCGGCCCCTAATAATAATATACCTATAGAATAATATTATCAAATTGTTATTCCTCCACGCTGGGTCAACAATTTCTTTGCGGGAATCTGAATATATTTTTACTTATACATTCTTAAACGAACTGGAGATTGATATTAAACTAAGTTGAAAGATAAGAGTAAGATATACTTAAATAGTTTTATGTAATAATTTATTTCAGTTACGATTTAATCATTGATAAAAAGTACTTTGTTTCGTATACTTTATACTCGAATGATGCAAGTATCGGTATTTAATTACACTTTTAATTGTAACTTTTCAAAGAAATCATATGAGGTTGCATGATAGAATAGGTAATGAATTGTCCTTGGATGTAGAGCAAATCCGTCATGATATACGGTTACATTTCGGTGACTTTTATGGAAATGAATACTTATAAATGGATTTCTCGTATAAGTATTAGGTTTTAATGAAATATATTCTATTTTTATCATAAGAAAGATTATATATTTTATTGTTAACCTTAATACACTGACATAACACTCGAATATGGTTCTGAATTTCTGATAGTACATTTGTTAACAATTATTATAATTGTTTGTCACATTTGATTTGTTTACTATTCTACGTAATAAGGTTATAATTATTTCCGGATGCAAAATAAATATATATTTTTCACATCAGTACACTTAAAAAGATATTTGTTACCATTTAAAGTACGTACATTTATTATATTTCAGTAAGTATCTACGAGGTCATTAAACAAATTCTTCAGACGCTGTTGGCCAGTGAAAACGATCATTTATTTTAATTCATACTGATAATCGTAACATTATAAATTTATCTAAAAATCATATAGGCATTGAAATGATTGAGTTAAAATATTTATACTCTTCCTTCCGCTAAAATATTATAAGAACAATACAGTTTCACCGAAAAAATAAGATGTTTGTTGTAATTTCAGCAATTTCCGTGTTAAACTGTTACAGTAAATGATAGTAAGATGCGAGACCGCACGTTGGTCAAATGCATTTCAATTTTCAATAGCCATCGCAATGATTATATAAATTCAAAATAGAAAACAAAACGAACTCGCAGCTGAGTTGAAGATTTTTGCTATTCGAAAACTGTAATATTTAGGTAGGTACACGCCATGTGTAAAGCTGTAGTTTTTGATGGTGTTAAATAATTTTTGCCGTACGCTATTGGTTGTTGTGCATCGTTACATTCGAGATAATTCTCCGGAGGGCCCCAGCACGCGTAATTTCAATAACGTAATTCAACGTGGGGCAAATGTTTAAAAATCCATTTATCGGTTTCAGACGAAGCCGGCTGGTGGTCGTCGTCTGGTACGCATAGCGACCGTAGACCCGGAAAGAGTATGCGCGGTAGGCCGAACCATGCTCATGATTTTGGAACAACAGATGATGGGCCAAGTCGGACGGCGGTTGGTGTCTGATAAAAACAACTTGGCGTTCAGCGCCGGACACATGAGTCCAGCGATATCGGCTATCGGATTCCTCGCCAACTGTCCCGTAACGTCGGTGGAGTTTGTTCGAATAACTACGTCTTCGGTCGAGTCCGTCGCCACGGTACACGAGGTATGTGGGTGACGCACGTCAATACATTTATATGAATATACGACGTCATTACGCCTGTTTAGCGTTAAAATTATGTTTATTATGTCACCATACGACGTTCTATAATCGTAACGATATACAGCACTATTATGCGATTTTATATTTTTAAATCATAAAACAAATTGTCGTTGGTAGTATTTAATGTGGTGGACATAATGAATGTCTACATGTTAAAAAAAAAATTAAAAATACCTGGATAAAGCACACCGTTTGAAACTTATTTGCTACGATTTTGAAAATAGAACAACTGATGAATATTTACAAGGACTTTCACAACATTTCCATTTGCAAGTACAATATCAACAACTTAACAACTTTTTTGATTGATAATTTACATTAATAGGTAACCTACTTAACGAACAAACGTGTACACAGTCCTAAGTCTGCTTTAAAATGGGAAGGAAAATTTGATTTAAAAAATATATACACGCGACGAATTGACGTGCATCCGAGTTATATAATGTAATCTCAAATTGTTAAGGGAAAAGAAATGGGATAGTTCTGATTTAGTATTTTTTGTCGGGTGAGTAATACGAAACAATGTTACAATAACATTGATGATATATCTATCTAAATAAAAAATGTATATTCAAATTTTCGGTGAGGGCATTATGTACTAATAATTAAGTTGACAAGATCATGGACAATATCTATCTCTATAGATGAAACTTATATTGGATTAATATTTGATGTGACCTGTTTCTTTTTCCGTTTTCGGTATATCAATCAATCAATTAATCTGAGATCGTGTATACACAATGGATCAGAAATCTAGAAATGTTATAACTACATATTATCATGTTAACATTTAAAACATACTCTTTTGGCCAGGGAAATATATTTATTTCGAACACTGAACGTACATTTTTTATTGATTAAAACAGTAAAATTAACAAATTTAAACTGTAAATTAAAATAACAACGTCAAACACAATTTACTATGGATGGCAGAAACTGTTCCTACAGGCTCGATATCTATAACATTCAAACTTGAAATAGATTGTAAAATAATCAAGATTATTTGAATTATTATGGAAATTATTATTACTTCAGTGAAAACTCACTATAAAAATATTAGCAAAATATTCTGCATGATTTCCGATTAAATTTTGGACGTAGGTACTATTATAACATAGTAAAACAGTATGTTGAGAATTTAAAATTCTGTAGACAAAAAAGGTAACTTACAGGCTTATTTAAATCTTCAATTCGATGGGGATCAATCGAATGAAGTAATACCATTTTAGAGTAATTTCATATACATATTATATGTATATAAGTACCTACCTACTACTGATTAAAATAAAAATAATACAAATAATATGATATGTAGCTTTGAATCTTATTCTCATGACAGAAATCATAAACCGGTTTTGTAAATAATAGTATTATTGCTCACGATAGTGTTACTTTCATAAGCATAATAAGACGATTATTGCACATGAATATAAAGTTACATTTACTGTAATAATTACTTATCCTACAAGTGTAATTTCAAACCAAACTTTGGTCACATCTTGTAAATTTTGTCTCCTGCGTATCATCACACAAATTTATTGAAGTTACATAATATACCACCTACAGTTATATTTTCATATCGAACACATGCATGTTTTTACTCTTAATTGCATGATTGTTAAACGGTTTTATTTCAGATGATTGATTCACATTATGTTCGATTTGTAATATGCATTTGGAGTACATCAAACATGGAAAACCCAGAATATATTCTTAAATGTCCTAACCGGATTACATCATTTTGCGCCATTCCCAAGCCAAACAATGGACTTGTCATAACTGCGCATGTAGACGGGTAAAATTACAATATTTATTTTACGAGTTGAACTATACGAAAAATGAATCGTAAAATAGTAGTAAAAAAAAAAAAGACACATATACTAAAGATTACACAACTAAACCGTAATAAACGTTTTTATCCGCTTCAGTAGAAAATATTCATAATAACGATAAAATATCATTAAATCATGGCATCTGAACAATTTTTCCAGAAAATATCGTTCTAAATTACATATTATTAAAATTATAGGTACAATATTATATATTATCGATTAATACTCTTATGTAACATCAAATTTAACCTAACTTATATTAAATATTTCCAAGCTTTAAAACTAAAAAATACTTGTTACAGCGGAATATTTCTGATAAATTTGAGAAATTACGTATCTGAAGTATAATCTTAGCTTAATTTATATTATTAAAAGTCATTGCATAAAACTTCTGATGTAGATTTAATTATTTACAATAATAAAATATAATGAACGTGCTTACTGCTTATAGAAAAAAAAAAATACACTGTTGTAATATCAATAAATATCAACTCACTTTAAATAGAAATCATATGATTATGATTCATTTTCTATACAGACTTATTACAGTTGACGTATTAAATAATTAATGAAGTTTCATTGATTAAATTTGTGATAAAATAATATACACAAAACAACAATCACTCTGTAGTTGGGTAATATGTGGCGCTATCTAGGTTTAAATGCACTTACGTCATGAAGGTAAGCATATGATTTAAAATTAGAACGTTAAAGTGATTGAACTGAAAAACTAGAACTTTTTAACATAATATTAGTTCTTGTTCTGTCCAAACAATACATTATTATAATTTTTAATTCAAATATATATGTTGAAGTTTTGTATTTGAATTGAATGGCCAATATAATAATAATCTTATGATCAATACATTTTCATGAATGTATCTTTATGAATAATATCTAAACACTGGTTTAATTTACTTCCATTGGATTTAAAGCATTTAAGAAGTTATCAAAATATAACAGAGAAATAATTAGTGTTCTTTTAATGACGTTTTTTTCAAATAGACAAAACTTAAATAAGAGTGTAATTTGGAACTATATTATTTTAAAAGAACGCCAAAAAACTCATAGCTCGCTTAAAAATTAAACCATCGTAAAAATCACCAAAAAAACACAGATAATGTTCTTCCCAATAAGTTTGATAACAAGTCATTTTACGATAATATTCAAGCTAACCACAGCGTTTGAAATACTGAAAGAAAATTTGCTTTGTTATACGTTTCGACGTTGTAAGGTATGGAGGTATCGCATGAAGGTGTGGCATCGTCTTAAGTTATTTTAATAATAAAAAAAATGTTATCTTAAGACTTAAGTGTGTACATTTATATTATCATTTATGCTATTCCACCAATACTTTAGGAGCATCTGCGTGTGGGATTTAAGAGAGAGCAAATTATATCATCAGCAAATGGACGGTATCCCTTATTCAATACGTTCACCGTCGTTCAACACAGGTATACAGTTATATGCGTAATGTATTTCGAAAATCTACTGCACTCCGTAACCATTATGTTAATATTTGTTTAGCGATATCCATCAACCAAGGTCACAGATCAAAAATAGTCGCGTTACGCGTGGTAACATATTATAATAGTGAAAGCCGTGAAAACGAAGAGTTACCAGAAGAGGTTAGTATAGGCATTGAAAAATTATTTTCAATAGTTAATTGTTGTTTGCTTTTCATAAAGAACATTTTGTTGTTAATAATAAACAACAGTGTACGAGATCATCTACTAAAAGAAATTGTTTAGAACGTTTAAAAATTGATTTTCGTTGAATGATTAATCCCGGAAGAATAATAATATTACTGCCATACGCATACTACGAGAAAATTAAGGTCCTGACACTTGGCTGTTAGTACTACTAGTAACAAAATTAACATCCTAAAATACAATGATAATTTCTATATTAAGAGCTGTTGTACATAATTTACATAAACCATTTATATAAACAGTATAATATTTACGTTTACTGTAGACGTATAAACACATTCACATTCATTACGTTCAATGAGTTAAAATGGGTTTTACTTTGTCGAATTATAGGTACTGTACGTCAAGTATGAAATATAATGATAATTATTTTTCTAAGATAACATTTTCTACGGTTATCGAATAATAGCATTTATGGTTGTAATAATAAGTCTTGTTGAAACATTTTGTAGTTGTACACGACCCGCTACAAATCATTGTATTTCTGCAGCATATTTTTCCTGATAACAGTAAAGTAATATAAATACACGAATAATTTAATTGTAAATATAATAAAACATTTTTAAACAATTTTCTGACAAAATATGCACACGCATATACATATGTAATATACAGTATGTAATATATGTAGGTACATAGCGTATAATATACAGAGTGATTATATTTTAAAGAACAGATTTGGCTCTAGAAAATTAATTTTGTAATAGGAAAATGTAACAAGTAGCTACGTAGAAAACTAAGAATTGTTACTAATTATTTAATTTAAACAGTTTAGACATGTTTATCCCAAGTGAAATATTTGTTTTTTGATAACAAAGTGCCATGAAATTATTTGTTTTTAGTTATGGAAATTATTATATTATTTAATATTTACATAGCAGTCAATACGCATTACAGTAATTTATAATATCAAAGAAAACAAAATAAATCAGAAATATTTTGCTAATCGATTTTACAGTTGGTATACATTTGAACTCCAAAAATTATAGCTGTAAGACTACAAAAAGAAAAAAAACATACATTACTGCACAGGAATACTTATAATAATTAACAATCGGTGCTTAAAAACTTGTAGATATTACTGAAATTAAGTCCATGATGAAATTCGTCATTGAATAAATTATATTCGCAGCTCTGTAGTTTGGACGAGGATTTCTTATTGACCGTTTGGGTTGTCACGGATAATTGGACTGACGGTTCCGAAATAACTGAACACAGATGTGCTGGAACTGCACCATTGAGTTCTGTGAGGTTGGTGAAAACTCAAACAATCATAGCCATTAAAAACATTCCCAGGTAAGAAAAATATTAGTACTACCGATAATTATTAATCATTGAAGAAATGATTGATATCTAATTTGAATTTGGTGTCTCGGTCGGTATCCTAAACCACCGAGATTCGATTAAAAATTTTAGAAAATACACCTGTATTCGTATAATACACTAATTGTAATCTGTAGATATGTTACAACACAATCGTTTTGATATTATCGTAGTAATCGATATATTATATATTATTTTTCTTTAGATATTTGTCCGACGGTGTCACAGCTACTTGTATGTGCTTGAATAACAATCAAGACGCTTTTATTGGTACCAATTCTGGACTGGTTTTTCGATGTAATTTAGGAGGGCATGAAGTATGGCCTAATTATTATACTTATAACGATATAGGTAATTATATACTGTTCAAATTTACCTCGAATGAAACATTTGGTTTTTATTATTTCAATATTATTTTCATTTTAAACATTACTTTGTATATTAATAAATAATTATACTTATAAATAATGTGAAAATTATTCAATCTGTACCTACAATAAGACTAAAATATTGTTAAAATATTTATAAGAAAATAAATTTAATACAAGTATAAAAAAACTGAACATTTTTTTTTCTACTCAAATAAAAATTACTTACGCTCCTCTGTACTTATTATAACACATAATTCTGTTTTTAAAATATCACCAACTAATGTAAACTAAGTTCACTACTGCTAAATAATTTTACTATAACTTTATAAATCTTATTCTCAGATATTTAATGTGATAATAATTTATTTAGCTTAATTTAACTTTTATCGTAACACTTGATTTTATTATCAAATTACTACTAATATACTTAATTACAGTTAACTGTTACTAAATAATTCTACCTACAATAAATTACTACTAAAAACGTTTTACACTAAATAAATATGTAATAATATTTTAGATTCTAAGTAAATCGAGGAATATAATGTATTTATTATTGTTATTATTTATTTTTGTGTCCGTGGACACACAGTTTATACAAATTTATACCAGGACGACTACTCTGATATACATAAATCTATTTCTTTTCCGATTAAAATAGAATATTCAATATTTTTCCCCCAGCCTGACCCAACCTAGCAATCTCGCTCTTTTTTAATTTAACTCAGCTGTTGGCCATTAATTAAACATTGTTAGTATACGATCGTGATACAACTCGACTGTATCTCCTGCATCATAGCTTATCCGTCCTTTTTCAATTCGACTATCATATGTTTGTAATCAATCACTATATGTTATCTCGATGTAATAATGATGGAAAAAAAATTAATAATAATCTAATAAATCAAAAATAAATTAAATTAATTCACTAATTTAACATTCTGAAAACTTAAACTAAACTTAAAATGGCGTCCTAGCTATTAGTGTACGAATTAACAAACTCGTGATGAATTAAATTTTTTTTATTTATTTGATTAACACAATAATCAGTTTGATTTCGGCCTACCTATTTTTTGTAATATTATTAGTAACCAATAATATCTGTCATTGACCATTGTCGTCATCAATAATTATAATTTTCTACGAGCGTGCATTTGTATGCTTGTCCAAAATGTAAGTGACAAAAAATACAGCAATATATATTATACAACTATAATAATGTGGGCACATTATCAGTTTAATTAATTTTATAACAATAACAATTATTTTTTACAGTAAAATTTTGAATTAATAAATTCTTTTTGATGACATGTTTTTTACTTCGTTTTTTAAATCAATTTTAATAAAAATATTGAATAAATAAAATATTTTTTATCAAAATCTGAATTTGTGGAATTAAATATATTTTCAAAACTGAACTTCAAATCAAATGTTAAAAATGTTAGTTTTAGGCGAACATCTTTCCATCAACTGGTTGGATATCTGTCCATTTGAAATGAAATATTTTTTGGTAAGTACTTATACTTAAAGAATATGCAAATCCAATAAATTTAACTAAATATTATCTAGCAAAACTTATAAATTTATCGATCACAAAGAAAAGAATAGTAAAAGATATGTGTATCTTAAGATTATTGTCTTTCCGCAATAATTATGTAATTATAATAAAATGATGGATTAAAAATATATTTAGTATTTGGCATTTAAAATATGTTTTCAATAAATAATTAAATTAACAACTTCCCTCTATTTTACACCCTTCTCTAATACCAGTTTTAGAAAACATTTTTCAGCTAGAATATAACATCTCAAATCTTAAGGGCACCCTTAACGGTACTCAAGATTAAATGCATTATATTATGAACAGCAAAAATTAGCGATGCAGGGTTTTCAAAAGCAATGACTTTCTTCCGAATAATATATTTTAATTTTAATTTTCATTATGATTTTGGAACAAATAATGAAAAGTTTATATCTGTGTTTATTTGATCCAATCACAGCAGTTTAACAATACATAACCATGTACAATCCAATATACAAAATAAATCCAAAACTCGCAAACCATTCCATGAATAAATTTTTCTGTATTATATATTTATACAGATAAATACTTACACATTTGGAAAAAAAAAACATTTATATTGGATACCAAATACTTAAATCGTTTCCTCGAAATCAATAACAATATGAAACACGTTTATAGGCCGCATTTTTGAGTAATGAATTCATGCTCTACTGCACGAGTCGTCAAAGAGCTATAAGGCGATTTTTCATATCTTCGAGTATGCCAAAAACTTTGACAACCCTTGTTAAGGCTCAATGGTGTTCCGGATTTCCTGGCATCGTGTTTGGATTGGATTCACTTTCCAAGTAACGTATACAATTATAATAGCACTCTCTCGGCAGTAATAGTATTTTGTATTTAAATATTTTAACGCAAATCTGTTTTGTCAATATGATCATCATATAGCATACACGTGTGGGATCTATGTAATGACGGTACAATTCCAATGATGTCTGTGCCGTCCTGGAGAAAAGCTGCTATGACATCCATCTCTTTAGCGTCAACATGGAGAAATCAAAATACTTTTGCGGTCAGTTGATCGATTAACAGAAAATTAAACCCATTGACCGTAACCTTATTCTAAATGTTTTCGTTTTAAACTTTCTCAAATTTAATATTGACACAAATATTTTTCCCATACATTCACTGAATATTTCGTAGAGCACGTATTTTCATAAGAGGACGGACACCACACCCGCACCTGTTGTATTCGCCTTACAAACGTATTGTTATGTTACGTTATAAAGATTGCATTATCTATGAATTTCAAAATGTACATAAATTGCCTATAAAGATACTATGTGCTAATGATTTCTTAAAATAATATATAGATATTTTTGAGCTCGGTGGAATCTAATTAATTTAGAGTTATTTTTGTCTTTACTTTCTCTCGCTAATCATATTATTTCATTTATTTACACATAAAAAATAAACCGAAAACAAAAAATAAAATTCAACTATCTATATAGTGTAATGGATTTTATTAATGTTTTATTTATTTTTAGGGGTTAACGTTTGCCGATGGTAAAGTGGAACTGCATTGCATTAAACTGCACAATAGGAAGACATCGAGTGCAGTAGATGATGGCGTTGAACATTATCATGATCTGCTATTAAACTTTTTGGCAAGTTTATGAGTGAAATATTCTGCATAACATTTTAATATTACTGTGCATAATGTGCCAACAACAATATATTTAAATTAACATTACAATTTACGAGCGTTTCACTATTTTTATGATGTTTATTGATACAAAATATTATTAAGAGTATGTGCGGTAGGACGTATGTATAAGTTTTCTACGAAACAAAAAAATCATATTACATGTAATATTTGTATGTACAATTACATTATTAAAATTTACCACGTGCATAACTATTAACTTATATAATTGTATCATCTATTGTGAAAAATGTAAAAGAAAAAAAAATACATATATTTAAATAAAAAAAATAGTGATATTAACAAAAATAAATAATAACTCTCATTATACATTATCATAACATTTCCCACCCGTTCTAAAGATGCATTATAATTATGTAATTATTATTAGCAATTCAAGCTGTCGATCAGTCTATTTAATATTTCTTCGAAAGAGAAAGGAACAGAAACCAATACAATGTCTCTTCTTTTATCATGGTATTTTATGAACTTTTCCATTATTTCTGTTCGCGGTTCGTATTCTTACAATTTTCATCGACCAATTTGCTCCACTGTTGCATGTTGCTCAACGCTCCTTCCTTCATAACATTCAACTTTGGATTCATTTGACCCAACGACTGTTACAAGTAAAAAATAAATATTCAACATTATCAATTATTTCATTACATTTTCAATGGATTATCTTTAAACTATTATCTGAATTACATTCATGATGTTAGTAAATGTTTATGAAAATTAAATAAAATAATTTGTTTAAAATCAATAAAATATTATGTATACTCGTAATGGAAAAATTATTGGAATCAGATTTGAAATCTCAAACTACATAATATTATTATCATTTACAATTTTTGATACGAACTACACCACTCATCATTGGAAATGCCTGTCAAAATTTACCTGATATAACGGTAAGCATATGTCAGCGATCCATCTTATCTGTAACTGAGGAAGTTCGTGTTGTCTCTCTCGGTCCATGAGCGCTTGCGGTTGAATTTTCAACTCAAACCTCTCCTTATCACCCTGCTCGATGAACTCATCCGTCACTAATCTGGCGGCTCGCTGTTGCACATGCCACTGCTTTGTGGACGCAGCCAAGTCCGACGACGTCATCAACATCGCCATCAGCAAGTAGCGTTGTGATTCTTCGTCCCAACTGTACTCTTTCGATTCGATTAATCGGAAGAACTTGTTTCTTAATCTAGAAAGACAAGAACGTTAATATAATGATACACATAATAGTACTGAAAGTATTTTTAAATATTAGATAATACTTATTTATAATAATTATAGATAAATTATCAGTATAATACTGAAATCGCGTCGCTGATCACGGTTTGGATAAAATGTTAAACAATATGTTAGTATGATATACTTAATATTATTGAGAATTGTGAAATATTCTCTCAGTTTATATTAAATGTAATAGATACATCGTAAGACAACTTGATGATGTTTGGCATAAAATATTTAATTACTGGATAATAATAATAATAAGAATATTATTCTACACAGCACTTGGATACATTCTAGAACATATAAAACCATTCTATTACAGTATTACACCTCTTCTTCACTGGCATTTACAACTCTGATAGTTTTTGCTACTATTACTGCATCCCTACATATCGCTCGAACATTAAATATTCTTTTCTATTCTATTCTTCCATTACCAAAGCTTTGAGGTATTTAAAAATACCACTGCTACGTCGAGGTATTTTCCATTCGAAAACTACTTTATTGGTTTAATCTTCGCTTCTTTTCATAAACATAGTCTCATAGTCACTGGGGCCACTTTAGTAGTTTGACTACTTTAAAAAATATATCCTTGGAATAATGTATACTATTTAACTATTTAAGTACAAGTACTGGGAAATACAATTTTCAAAATATCCTATATTTATTTTTATAGTTGGGAAAACTTTATAAATTACAATATATTTATATGTATAAATTAGATTCACGCCAATTATATGCACCCTATATAGCTGTTTACTTACTGGAAGTACATACAGAGATCAGTAGCCAGTATACTGTGTTTTAGAACTTTCATGACGGTCGAGAAACTTTCTGCTGATAGACTCGAAAATATGTTAAGATTCTAGAAAGTATAAAATGTACATTATAACACAATAATACGTAGTTATCAATACCTGATCGGTAAATGATAAACATACTTCGCTGCTGAGTATCATCACTGCGTGATTGAAGTGATGATGTTCCATCGTATTGGTAGTGCCGTATAATAAAACCAATGCTGATCTAGCTCTAGAACACAATATTTAATATAATATACTATAATTTAATATAATATAATAATATATTATTTCATTTCAAATGATAATTTTATATGATTTTCTTATAAAAAAACAAAATTGTAAGTGTGTAGACAAAAATTAATTAATATATTCAATATATACTCCAATTAATTAATGCCGTTAAATTTTAATAGCTCAATCAGCTTTCTATAATACTGTCGAACTGGACAGTAATACTAACAGTTTTTAAAATAAATAAATAAATAATATAAAACTCATCAGTTTGGAGTAAGACGAATAGGTATACAAAGGATGTAATAATAATGTTTGCTTTTTCAGTAAACAATTCTCCAGGTAATAAATCTGCCCGGAAAGTATCATATTATACTTGCTTATAGCAGTTATAGCGTTATAGATTTGAAATACGAAGAAAACTAATGTATATTCAATTCTACTGATTTTCCAGGTTTCCCTTGCACTATTGTATATTATATATATATAATTTCAAAGGCAAAATTTCTCTGAACAAAAGTAGTTGCTAGATTTTAAATTGGTATTTATTTTTGTAACGTTCCACATTATTCATCTGCTAACTTAAAGCAATTATTTATTTTACTTAAACTTAAATATTATTACATTCATTTCAATTATGAAAAAGTTTAGTGAATGGATATTTTATACATTTTAATTTTGACGTGAATCACTTTTCGAATAAAAATGTATTAAATAAAATAAATCAATATTAAACTTAATAAAATACCTACATTCTGGACTAGCATTTTATTGTCACTCCATTTTAGAATGCTACAATTATTTTACTATTCGTTAAAATATGAATAAATTTTAAAATACGCTTAACATGAACGATGAATAAACTAACAAGTCGGTTACGTCTCATCACTGTCATTAGACAAGATTTTATTTTTAGTTATTTCTGATTTATGATTTTTATGTAATTAAGTTTTAAATTTCTCACGAGTCTGACGCTTACTTTTCCTGGAATGAATTGTTCGTCCCTCGATGATCAAGGTCATGGCACAGACAACCAACAAACATTCCTAGTACTTCGAGGTCCGAAAACGTGTTTTTCATGTCACATCCCTTCAAATAAACAATATTCATAGTAATACACTATATTCCGGTTAAGATCATGATTTTGGATTTCGCAGTGCAGTCACGTACCATCATAATAGCGAACATGACTTGTGTCACATTGAAAGCATGTCTCCAGTTATGATAAGGTACGTCCCTGTAGTTACGTTTCACTGTGATGAGAAACCGGTAAAGGGTCTAAAACACAGACCATGTTTAAGTGTAAATTGACAATATTTACCCTTATGGACAATATGGTTGATAAAATATAGAAATTGTAGCCCTTCGAAGTTTCAATTAAAAATGTTATCACGTTGCATAACAAATAAATAAACAATATAATACCAATTTAGATGAATTAAACATTCATTATATCAAATAAAATATTTAAAAACATTTTTCTTGCATACTATTTAAGAATATTGTTTAATATTTTAACAACTATTTATGTATAAAACATTTTAATTTTATAACTACCTAACTACCTATATAATATATTTGTTTTCACGAAAGAATGTGTTTTTTTTTTTGAAATTATATAGTTAATATTACAAAAGTTATTGTTAAAAATAATTTCATTTTATTACCATTTTTTTTTTTTTTTTTAGTACGTCATATTGTAATATTAAAGTTTTAAAATGAATTTTAAACTTTTAAAAGTGATTTTTAATGTTTACACTCTATAAAATATCAAATAAAAGCTAATTTAAAAAATATAAACAAAAATATGTTTTCCTGATAAACTTAGCGGTTTTGTATATGATACAATGTAAAAATAATACTTACTACACTTATTTTAAATAATTCAATTATAGAAAATCACTAATCTAATACACTCAATTTTTGCTTTTATTTATTTATTTATTATTTAAAAAAATAAAACTGTTTTTAAAAATTGAAGAAACGAAATTTTTAAGTAAACCTGCTGAAAAAAACTCATTATAAATTTAATGATTTCAAATAAATGTATAATATATTTCTTTAAAAAATCTTAAGCCCACATAAGTGCTGAAGTAAATCATCACACATTGTTATCGTTATTTTATAACATTGATTTATGAAATCTAAAAATTAGCAATAAACGTATAGCATTTTTAAAACAAGTAAGAAGTAGCTCGCTAAACCGATATTCACTAATTATATATACTTACTTCTTTTTCGATATTAAAAGTTTTGACAAGTCCAAGTTCCAAAAACATGCTCACGGCTGCCATGAGCATTTCATCGTCGTTAAGCGAAAAATCGTCAAATGCAAGGGAAAACAAATTCAATGAATCCACAGCTGGTACAGGCATTTCCTAAATAGTTAAAAATAATAATAATATTAAATAAATAAAAATACATATTATGTGTGAAACAAATGGCCATCATTTTCCATCCATCTTTTCGTTTTGTTTCCGCAAGTTCATTACCGGTTTTTAATTGGATTTTTTTTTGTTTTTAATGAATCATTGAAATTCATATTTATATAAAAGTATAAAACACATATTTGATATTTTCCTACGTTTCTATTGTATGACAACTATCTTTATTTGACAAAAAATATAAGGGTGCTTTTGTCATATTTTTACTCTATAGAACATTTATTGTTAGATCAGTAAACATGTCAACACAGAAAAAAAAATATCTAGAATATAATATATTATATTTCAATGTATTTGAACACATTTTATCATCGAGGACATTGAACCACGGAATAACGGTCTGAAGTTCAATGACTGGTGCTCAAAAGTTTTTTCATTATTTCCAGGGCATACAAATGATTTCCCGGCAATGTTAGCGTCTAGTTGCAGTCGAACTCGAAAAAGTTTTCTCGGTAAAATATTGAAAAAAAATAAAATAAAATCTACAAGATTAAAGCTTACCAAGATGCGTTCCAATTCTTTGTTGGAAGCTGTCGCGTGATAAGATAGGACCTAGGAAAAACAATTTATATTTATTTCGAATGGCTCATTTATCATGCGTGCATTACAATACGCCAACGAGTTCTTACTTCAATAGAGACTTTTTGTCTAGCCATCGCTTTCTCCACCTCACTGTACATGAGTGTGTTGTGTATTCCCAGTCCACAAAATATTGTAAAAGCCTAATTGTTGAGACAAAAAAAAAATCGTATCAATAAGTTGCACACTATCTTAAAAATATAATAATAATAATAATAATAATAATAATAATAATAATAATAATAATAATAATAATAATAATAATAATAATAATAATAATAATAATAATAATAATAATAATAATAATAATAATTATGTAAAGTATTGTATTATAATTATTTTAATATAAGTATTGTGTTAAAGTTCTACACAATGTGTTATGACAAATCAATTTAACATTATTAATAATATAAAAAAAATCTTATGATTGCGTTTATTTAACATACGATTTGTATGCATTAAAATTGTACGCTCAGAAATATTATATTAATATAAGGAAATTAAAATGTAAGGAAAATTATGACTATTTTCCGATAAAAAATGGTTATAAATGTATTTTTTTTTCAGTTATATTGTACATTAATGACTTCACATTATGTAAAAGTTTTTATTGTATTAGAGTTTAAATCTGAATTTTTCATACATTTTGATTTTGGTTCATAATATTACTAACCATAATAATTATTAAAAATATATGAATCATTCAATAAATTACTCAAAAATTATTACATTATTATTTTGTGAAAAAAAATTTATAAGATTTATAAAATCGATACCATTTTTATATGTTTTAAAACTTAAATTATTGTAATTTTTGTTTTTAAGCTTTAGAAATTTTTCGTCTATTTTCGAGGTAGGAATAAGTTTATTAATAAAAGTGAATTGAAAAAAATAATGAAACTATTTCATTTCCATGCTATAAATTGGTGTAGTCATTGAGTAAATTGCAGTTTTATTGCACAGGTGCTCATTGAAAAGGTTAAATTATAGAATTTTGGTCCAAAGTATCTAATTTAGTCTCCTCTATGAACCTAAAGGTTACTATTTTAATCTTGGGTCATTATGGTTAGTCATAAGTAGATTTATCATTAAAATGGAGGAAAAATTGTACAAAATATATTCGTAGGTTATAACTATTTCTTGAAATGTATGTGAAATAGTAATGTGAAAAATTCTTACTTCAAATAATTGTTCGTCGTAATCATCAAAAGGCAAAGAATTCAATTTGTTGATAATACTGGCGACACCTGTAAATTATTTTATGTCAATATAATAATGTCACCAAAAGCTTAAGCTTAAATAATCTACCGACGTAGTCTTATATAGACTATAGACTTGTATAGGAGTAGTATTTTAGGACTTTGGTGTCATAATCACTGATCTCTTAGATTTAAAAGTCATTATCCTAGGTTCTAGCTTGTAACCTCTCTTATAAGGGTCCTAAAACTGGATAGCTTCCCCACTAAATGCGTTTCAAATCTTTATTTATTGTTAGTGAATCTATTAGCTCATTATATATTTTATTATATATTGCAGGTTGTAAATTTTATATTTTAAATTAATAACTTCAAAAAAATAATATAAAGAGAGGTGAGACTTCTATGAATGTACATTGATCTCGAAAAAATCAATTCTGAGTGAAAAAGATCGGAGGTGCATCAGTTAAGGATCCCGAATCCTTATAGTCAAAATCGTGTACACAGAAAAAAAAAACTCATCATGATAAGATCAATACATTTTTCGTTTCACTCAGAAAGGTTTATTTTATATTATACTATAATAATTGTATTTATAATATTATGATAGAATAAGATCGTCGCGATGCCTGGATGGATAGGTTTTGGACTAAATAGATTTAACGTTAGTCCCTGTTCTAACCAGCAAAGTCTGTGTACACATCGATTATTATCCATTCAGAAAAAAAACTATATAAGTTTGATAAGGTGTTAAAATAATTTAAATTGTCTATGGAATTATGAGTAGGTCAAAATATTTTATTATTTAAAGGTTTGCAACCTCGGATTCGAACGCTGGACGGTAACTCGTGGGATCTTAGCGAATAGAGGACATAACGCTGAGGATTCAAGAATTGTATTTGATGTAGCTGTACGACCATCATGTCACATAAATATGTATAAAAAGGTTTATTGTAAAGACATAACTACGAACGTGGATGTACGAAATACGTGTATTTATTGCAAAAGAGATAAATTAATATAACATAAAGGAATCCCTCGGGGTTAGAATACAATTATAGTTGTTTCGTGGTAAAATGTACGACCTCGGAACAACGGTCGGTGTTATTGACCCATTGGACTTAAACTTATTGAATTACAACGTTTCGTGATTGTAACAAACTTCAAGTACATAATATCAGTAGACACAAGACGTATATTTTCGACCAACAATCTAAGAACTGTAAGAAATTGTTGTATGATTGTATTACAGCTGAACAGGATAAAATAAACAATTTATTAGAATACCTATTTTATTATTAGCAAGTATATATTTACATTTATGGAACTAATGAATTTAAATTGTTTTCAATCATCGTAAGGAAATGAGTTTATCTATTTATATATGATGATGAAGAATATTAATAGTATAACAATTAACAACAATAGATCTTTAGGTCACAAAAACAAAAAATGGTATTTTAGACTAATTAACTGTATAGAATACCCATATGGATACAAAGTACCACAGCTATACACTAGTGAGATAAAAATACAAAAACTGTTTACTTAAATTAATAGTTAAAAAATTTATTACAAAACAAATACATTTAATTTATTCCAATACTATTGATAATATTTTTAATTATATTCTGTATTTTATATTATTTTATCCTAAGAAAAATTATTTTTTGCAGTTGGCTATCTAAATTTAAGTTGTGTATTCTGAAAATGTTTTTGAAAATAATTACAATTGATTATAGTGTAATACATTAGCAAAGGTTTGGTAAAATCGATAGGGAAGAGTCGTAATATACCTTTATAATTTTGTTATATATTTGTTAATTTAGGTATAATTGGTATTAAGCATTAATTGATACAAATTACTTAGAAATAGGTTAGTATTATTAGAGTACCAAAGTAACTAATCTAAACCAGTATTTAAAATTGTTTCATTTATTATATTAAATATTTTATATATTTTTTATATATTTAATCAAGGCCGATATAATATTTAAGGTCATTGAATTCAAACCTATGCGTTTGATCGTACCGATTATTTGGTCGTTTTTGTTCCTGATGGGCATTGCCAGAAGTGAACTGATTCCGGAATCCACAATCCCTTCGTTGCACTCATGCTCGTTGATGTTTAATACTTCGCCGGAACAAGCCACCCTCTCCGCTAAGCTTTCCAGATAACGTGACACGTTTTCGCCTTCCACTTTTTGCCTATAACTATTGCACAAGTACACAACGTTAAAAAACAAAAACCGATTTAGATATCAAACATGCTATAAGCCCAACTACTTTTTCACGCTATTTTTCGTATGTTTGGGTGAGTTTAGATCGAACAGTTTGGAGAATCTGGTACTGTCACACGATTCGTCAACCAACAACACAGCCGCTCGCTCGCATTTCAATAGCCGCTGAGCTCTCTGCATGATCTTCATGATAACGTTATCAATGGACGTTTGTTCTTCAAATAAATCATGTACTACTTCCAATAAATTCTGTAATTTCGCCATCGTCTAAGTTCATCGAATTCTATTGACCAGTATTAAAATATCACCCCGCCGGCGTCGGGGCTTGAATACTTACCCTGTTACGATCATATTCGGCTCGGGAATCCTCGACAATCTGCGCGTTGGTGATGGCTATGCCGACAAACTGCAAGTACGTCTCAAAGAGCTGAAAGGTCAATATTAAAATTAAAGCCGTTTCGAAATTGTTGTAAAATATTGTACTGAACATAATCACGGATCGGTAAGGTAATGTATTAGAGCTGAAACCGTGTGTAAGCGTAAGCGAAACAAAATGGACGACTTGAAGAGGACTCAAATACAATGTTCTTAAGGTAAAATTATTACCAATAAAGCGAAACAAAGTTCCAATGACAACAAAAAAAGGAGCGAACAGTATCGGTTATCGGACCAACGCGAATTGAGAACAATGGAGTTACGAAAGTGAAGAATTCAACCGCATTTGTAAATGAAGAAAAAGTGCAGGTGCTTAATATATGGTCAGAGGTTCAAAAATAAAATAATGAGCCCACCAGTAATACAGAGTAGGAGACAAGAAAAAAAAAAGAATCAGAGGGTAGGTAAAATATATCTATTTAGTACTGTACTATATCTAGAGAGATGAAGTATACTCCTTTCATAAAAATCAATAAAAATTCATTTTTACTTGTAAATAATGTCATCATTGCAAAAAATCTAAAATGAACTGATAATTGATACGATATTAAGGATTTATTCTGACAGAGTTAATGAATATTTTATTATCTTAACAATGACCACCAACCAGTACAAACATACGTAATAGAATTGCGTTCTCAATACGACGATCGCGTATATGGTATATTACGATGGATGTTTACGTAACAATCGGTCAAACTCATAAGCTGCTGTCGGCGTAAAAATGTGTACCTTTTCATCCATACTGGTGAAGTGGCCATCATCTTTGTCGGGGTTTTTGTTGTTAATCTGTGCTACTGCTATTATCTCTTCGTACGAATTTTTCACCGGCATGCACAATAACGACGACGTGTAGTAACCCATTATACGGTCCACTTCATCATCAAATCTTGGATCCTGAAATATAAATATTATCCTTAGATGATTATGATAATAGTTAATTAGTAGAGAATCTTTTTTCTTTTTTTTTGCAATTTTCGTATTGTCTCATATTATAAAACAACGTTTCCCTAATCTTCCTGATAAAGGATCACAAATAGTTGTTAATGGGCGAATATATTGTACCTGGAAATGAAAATCGATGATGTTACAATTAGTGATGCACAACGATATCGATATATGATACCGATATCGATATCGATACAAAATTCCCGATATCGATGTGATTAATTTATCGAAGTAACATCGATATTCAATATCGAATTTTTGTGAAATCCGATATCATTTCATTTAAGTTTCTATTTTCTATTTATTTATGTTTTGACAGTTAATCAATGTCAAACAACAATAAGTTATAGCATTGATTATAAATATTATCAATATATCAATGGTAATAGTATAACGATAAGGCTCCCATGATAAACATATATTGCAATGACAGGAATTATTGTAGTACAAATTTGTTCAATATTAGTCTCGTTCTTTCCGTCGGTCGTCTTTTTCGGTCGCCATTAATAATTATGAGTGATTTTAAGTCAGTACCATTACTCGGAGGCCGTAGTGATATATGGAAGCAGTATGGCTTTAAAGTAGACAACAATGGTATAATGTTAAATAA
>JAIPRK010000315.1:157053-184668 GCA_025469195.1 Chaitophorus viminalis
TTTGTAGATAAAAATTCATAAAATTTTTTCTGTTTATACTTAAGGTTCAAAATTTTGACACTAGTTTGTCCATAAGCTAATCTTCAAAAATATATTAAAACATTTCTACCGGACCAAAAGGAAAAAATTTTATGACTGTTTTAAATTTAAATTTTTACGAAATTGCATTATAATTCAATTTAAATATAAAATACCATATTATTATATAACCATTTTATACCAACATATTAACTCCATTCAGAATCGTTATTCGTATACAATGATACCTATCATTGCATTCAAATTTAACAAATTCATTATAATAATGACCTATTCTATAAACAACAAACAAGTTGCACTCCACCCCCAACTATACAGCAAAACGAGGCCCATCCGTTTTTTTATTTTATTTCATATACAGAACGGGTCGTGGCCCAAATTACAGTAGTAGTAGATGATATATTACAACGGTAGGAAGTAATTTCATAATATTATTAAAAAGAGGTGACTGAATATTTAATTAGCAATGCGCATCTTTCGGAACATAAGTTTATTACGAATATAATTTATGATGCAATGTGGTATGAAAAAAGGATAAGGTTAAAAAAAAACCACATAATATAGGGGCCACTCGTTCCGTTTATGTGTGTAGTTTTTATTCTATCATAGCGTTAAGTATGTATTTATAAAAATGATTAATACAATCGGATTTTGTCGTACCTATGAGATTGATCAGTTTATCAAAAAATAATAAGAAGCATTACCGTTGAAACTTTAAACCTTTGGTAATGGGATTTTGTTAGCTAAAAGCATAGACGTATTGTTACACGACAATATCCGCATTTCAGTATTTACGTGAATTTCAACGAGTCACTAAATGTTTTGAAAAAGACTACTCCTCAAGGAAAAAAAAGTCACCATTTTTCACTAAGTGAAATCGCATTCTCTGAGCAGTTCACAGCGTAAAATTGCCAAAAAATTATGCATCGCAAAATAAAAACTTTTTTTGATATTATAAATTTTTTCGGACCAATTTTGCTATATATGAGCTATATATGATTAATGTGCGCAAACAGGGCTGGCCCCAACCTATCCACATTAAGTGGAAACCACAGTATTTTTTATTTTTATTTTATTTTACTTAATATCAGTAAAGATTACTAGGCCTCATTGAGTTTAGACTCGTGTGGAGGTCTAGGAGTTATCTTATTTAAAATACATTTATATTTATCTTTTTCTCCTAATATACTTAACCCTTTCACTACCAGTGTCCATTACAATGGACATGACTTTATAATATTTTTCCCCAGTTACTGTTATAGTATATTCATATTGTTTGATATTGATAGCAATCGGCAAGTTCTTTAGAATATGATAATAATATTTTCATTTTAATAAGTTTAAGTAGTTTTCATCAATAAATTATTATAAAAAAAAAAAAAAACTTTGTGAAAATTCGTACGTAAAGAAATCGAAATATTTTCTCATTTCCTGGCTAAAATATTATTGTTGGCTACACTGTGTATTTTTTTCTACATCTTAAATACTGTCAAGAATATAATGCCACCGGTCGAGTTCACCTTTAGCATTTAATTTGTTATTTATATGTGATAAGAGACATGTCCATTGTAATGGACACTGGGAGACGGCGGCAAATATTTTTCTAATATATGCCCTTTACCCAATAGGCAATAACCGATTTCAGCAGTTGAACATTTCATAGTATTTGAAATTGAAAACAATACAATTGAATACACTATATGCATGTATACCTATTGCTTCTTTTGCATAATATGCAACATAATATTGTTCCTAATATTCCGACAAGCAAATACAATAGAAGTCACTGGGTACTTTTATTGTACGAATATTACGAATACTATTCCAATCATTACGTATTTGTGTTTCGACTACGTATGACCGAATTTTAACTGTTTTGTTCTGTTATTTGTCTTTTGATTCTATAATGGCACTAAACAAAAACCAAAATTTAAACATCTTGGGAGACGGAAATATTAGTGATTTCGTTACCTATTTCGTCCTTTAAATCTGAAAATGAACTAGATTATCTTCTATAACAATTTGAGGACGACGATTATTTGGGGACAGTTGAAAATGATCAATTGGCATTGGTAAATGCAGACATTTTCGATAAATCTGAAAATCTATCAGAGCAAACCTAAACACCTGAATCCGATGTTGCAGAAAATCAAACATTAGGTCAGCACGATTTTCCCATTTATATATAAAAAAAAAAAAATGAGATCCAATGGACAAGCACACCATTCAAAAACTTTGAAATAAAATTACGGGACTTGGAAATTACAAATCACTCGCTAGATATTTCATCGCCATACCAATATTTCACTAAATATTTCAATGATAGTTTTTTTGAATCCATGGCATTTCATACTAATTTATACGCTGTTCAAAATAATGTGAAAATTTTCCAACCAACTAATGCTATTGAAATAAAAAGTCTTATAGCAATTCAGATGATGATGGGCGTTCTAAAATATCCTAGACAAAAAATTGGATATTTTCCGGAGATAGATAAAAAGAAGGAAGCTACATACGATGCAAAACATTTAAGTGCAAAGGAAAAACACACGTTTTTTGAACTAAATACAATACCTATACCGGGCTATACATATATGTTTTACTTAAACAAGTAACTGTTTTTCGAATTATTATGAAAAATAATTGTAAATTTTATGACAAGTAGTTTATTTATACAATAAAAAATGAAAATTCGAAATTCAATAATATAAATTTGAACAGAAAAATAAATAAAAAATATAACATACTTATGATTTTTCTTATTATATTCATTAAAATAGCAATAGTTTATGTAATAATATGTATTTTTTTTTTTTTCATAAAATTTTTGTACACTTATTTAAACTATAATAAAACTTACGTCCATGCATTGAATAAATAAATACATTACACTGCAACAAGGACTATTTTATTATTTGATATCCTCATTGAGATTGGTAATCGGCTACATATAGATGGTCCGGAATTGCTCGGTTCCATACATTTCCACGTTCTTTCACTACAAACTGCGAATATTTTATACTTTTATGAATCACTATATTGCACGGAACTAACAATATCAAAAACGCACCTTTAAACAGATCCACTAAATTAGCTAATGATACCCAAATTGATTTTTTTTTTTTTTTTTACTTTTCATTCTATTGAGTCTTTTTATAATCATATCAATAGATATTATCAGTAGGCACATTTATGTTTATATTTTACTAGAAATTACTAAATAAAATGCATATTTTACAATATTTTTATTGCTTATAAACTCTGTTGACTATTACATTTAAACTATTAGGACTCTATTAGGTGCCTCTGATTATTTCAAGTCAAAACTATTGTGGCATCTGCGTAGGTATCCAGTGTATCCAGTGGTGTATAAGAATCGTGATGAATCTACACCAGAAAAATTTACACGTGATGTTATATAATAAAGTAGGTGGACGTATCAGTTAGTTAAACAATCGTATCGCAAACACCATGCACGCATTTATAAAATAATAGATACAGTGCAATAACTTGTACATAACAAATTTAATGTTACAATAAAATATTTAATTTAATAATAATCATTATTTTAAGGTAGTTGATTTGATAAAATATCGATAATAATCACGTCCAAATATATACGTATTATAATATCTGGATAAATATAGTATCTGTAATATGTTGATGATATTATTATGACGTGGATTATGAGTATATTTATTCAATATTTTGATTAGAAGGCTTGTTTTGTTTTTGTTATTCGCAAAGCTATTATGCCGAGTGTTAATGCAGATCACTCATTAACCGTGAATAAAAGATTTTGTATTTTAGTTTTTCGACAATAAGTCCTCCAACGACACAGTTATAACTAAAAATTACAAGCCACGAATACGCACGTTTGACTTTCTTGGATTTAATAAATACGAGCAGCAAAATATATTCAAGTGTTCAAGATATAATACTACTCGTATTATAATATATTCCACATAACGACCATGGAAACCGTTTGCTGCGTGATTATAAAATGTCACGTCTGATATTCATCGAGTGCATTATAAAATGTCATCACTTTCATTCTACCTCAAGTAAATGATATAACTTATAACTTATATCTAGGGCTGTGAATTTATAGGAAAGTGCATTTTTTTTTTTTTGGTGATTGTAAAACATAGCTTTGTAAGTACATAATTTGAATTATGTAACTACGAATCCATGTATGAAACTTTTATTTTGTATATTTTTTCATTTTTTGGCGTTTTTAATTTTTTAGGTAATTTTTTTGTAATTTTAGATCATATTTTGCTTTTTTAGTTCATTTTCTAGTATTTCTAATCAAATTCTATGAATTGACTTGTCTTAAAACATTTTATTTTATTTTACACAGGCTGTATATTATGTCAAATTTATATTTGAATAGCTTTAACTTAATTAAAATATTTTGTTTTGTTTTACACAGACTGTATATTATGTCAAATTTATATTTGAATAGCTTTAACTTAATGCAAATGTAAATTCAAATTCAAACAACATTTTTACTATTTTTTTTTTTTTTTTATTAAATAAACACTTTTTGTACTTATGTATAATATTAATATAAATATAAATAATAAATTTGAATTTTATACTATAATTTTTGGCATTTTATATTCCTTTTTTTTTTGCATTTTAAGTGCATATTTTATTGCATTTTTTTGATATTTTAAATGCGTTTTCTAAGGTTTTTAGTGCATTAAATTCACAGCCCTGGATATAAGAAATAATTCACATTTTATTGCACCCAAACTAACTTTATGTGAAATTCAAGTTTTAACCATATTATGAATAATCATTTAATGGTACTGTCTAGAATCTGAGAGAAAAAAATAATGACTTACGTCACGCACTATACAGAACAAAATAATATAATTAACATTCGGTAACATTCCCAAATTTTTTTCTGTACCAGTTGCTAATTAAAAATGTATTATGTAGATAGTAGATAGGTAGTTAATTAAAGGGCGAGAGTACATTATTGTATTACATAGGCTGTATAGTTTAACGGGTATATTTAATTTTTCTACCGTAAAACAAAAAGTCGAGAATTTCGATTAAAAAAAAAAATAAAAATAAAAAACAGATATGTGTTTCATTTTTTTATATTTAAAAATATCAATTTTGGATTTAGAGCATTTATAATTATAAAAACTAGCTCGGTTATCCAGCTTCGTACGAGACAAACTTGGCCTGGCATAGTTTTTAATGGAATACTACCTATTATACATTATTTAGAGCCTAGCAATGTTTTATTAGCCTTAAGATATATTATCTATATATATTGTCATCCCGGTGTCACGTCATAACTCGAGAACGCCTTTATTGGTTATATTTACCCTTTTAACAAATTAACCCTAACAAACCCTAAACCTAACAAACTTTGTATTCCACTTACCTGTTTGGAAATATAATTTCAGAAAGTTTTTAACAATTATAATTATAATTATAAATATCTAGTTATATTTTTATATACTATAATAATTTACACTACAATTTACCTACTTCAAATATAAAATTGTAAAATCGATATAAAATATTTCCCATGCAACTTTAAGGCAAACGAATAAAGAGATGTATAGAAAAAACAAATATTATATAATAATTTAAGTACCCAGAACATTTGTCACGTCGTTATGACGAATACACTTTAAAATATGCCACATTTTAGAGCTTGCGAGTTAGTAGCACCCGTGCTAAAGGTTTTCTCCGTAAACATTTTTCTTAGGCTAATGCCAAAAAAAAAAAGAAAAAAGTAATTAAATAAGTCAAATTGGTAAGGCGTTTTCAAGTTATGAAATGACAACGGGAAATAAGTATTCATTATACGTATATTACAGCTTTTTTTATCCAGCGTTGTCCGGAAATTATTTTTCTAGTATTGCAATTATACGTATGCTAATAACACCACTGTAGGTATTAAACCAGATTAAAAATTGTAATTGATCAAGATACGCTGTAGTATAGACAGTATAGTAAGTTTTCTAAATCAAAAAAAAAAAAAAAGAACTATCGACTAATTTTTGTATTCCGATCAGGCTAATCTGCAATTATTAACCCTATTACTCGTTTTAGTACACTTAAGAGTTAAATCTGACAAAGTGATTTCTTAGTACTCGCCTACGTCGAATAAAGAATTTGTGTAGCTGAATTAATCGGCTTCACACGGATCAGTCTTGGCCGGGGCCGACCTTTCTTAAATCCCTTCTTATGGTGCATATAAAGTATTAAAGGAACCACCATCATACATTTCGAGTTCTTAAATTTCGTCATTTTTTAGTGAATCTTTATACATAGTAAACCGAAATCGCCCATTAAATTCCATACGCATAGCTTCAGCGGTTCCAGCAAGGGTTTTTTTTTCCATATTTATCCGTTCAACAATTTTTATTTCTTTTATCTATTTGAGGATTTATCTTATTGTTTAAAAAAATAAAATCCATCTCTACCTTTCTAAAATACGTTACAAAAAATAGAAATACAACAACTTTCCTACTTCAAGTGGTAATAATTATAATCAACATAGAATATTTCTAAGGTAACCTTAAGTAAATCTATAATTTGTATAAAAATGAATGCCTATTTCCCGTGGTAACGGAATCAGCCATCACGAGTGAATGGCTGAACCGACATCCCTAATTCTTTTTTTGTTATGTTCGTAATTTTCACGAAAATAGATTCTCATGAAAGAAAAAAATAGAAAAGTTGCACTATGGGTGATAATAATTTAGGGTGGCTAATGTATTATTTTTATAGTAATTGTGACTAGAAACTTTAACCGCATACTGTTTATCAATCATCATAAAATAAACACAAAAATATTACCTTGGTAACTAGTGATGAAAAAAATTATACCAAAATACCTTATGGCTGACCGAACATAGTTCGGTTCTAAATAATGTAAAGTTGTATTCTTTTAAAAACTATGCCCCGACCAAGACTGTTCCATGTAAAGCCAGGTAATTCAGCTGGTAAAACATTTGTCGCGTTACGATGATAACTAAAATTTAAAATTTGCCACGTGAATGGTTGGTTTTTAAAAGAAGGCTCGTTGACAAATCATCCCATGGACATTTTCTAAAATGTTCGTCCTACTGAACCTTGTTCTTGGAATAATTACTAGGTTCTTATAACTTTGTCTTTGGAATAATTAATGTTCTACGAACACAACGAAAAAAGAAAAATCAGTTAAATTGATAAGCGGTTTTCAAGTGATATCGTTATACATACGTTATACGATATAGTAATGACAACAAAAAGAATAAATAATAATAGAGCACATTCGAATAAGGTCGCAGCTTGGTAATAGTGTCATTATATATCGCGTATAATCACTAAACAACGCGTCCAAGAAGTGGAGGGATGACTATGTGATGGCATACATAAGAAATCGATCGAGAATTACGTATATAATATTGACTGGTGGTATACCACCAAAAGCGACGATATCGTAATACGAATAACACGATATAGAATAATAACTGCACCCTATAACTTTGCGTATGAAATTAGCTTGTAATTAGATATTCGTACAATTCATATATTTTAACTATGTCATTTTTTTGTGAGGATTTTAACGTTTAAGTATGAAGGCAAAAAAAATGATATATAGGTACTTGAAATCTGGACTACTGAAAAATTTCACTTTCATACGCTGAGGCTGAAGTACGTTGATATATATATATATATATGTATAAAATTATAATGATGAAAAAAAATTATCCTGATACTATATTATATATGTATTTCTATTATTATTGTTCTACTTATTGTACTAGCCCCGTTTGTAATTATGTATTACATAATTAAAAATTTAAAACGTTAGATGATTCCTTTTGGCAGCTATATCTGAAGTTCTACCCGACCGATTATTATTATTATTTTTTTTTTTTTGACCCCGAGTATTCGGTAAGCCATCTGATGAAAAAAAATACGAAATCATAATTAGTTAAACAGTTGTAATTTTATAAGCTTTCCATGTAGCTTTAGATAAGTTCTAATGCAACGAACGTTATACTACCTATAATATTTGTGTATTTGCGTATACGTATTTGATGGTCTGTTAATCGATATCAAATTAAACATCCATTAATTTATTCTCGTAGCAGGTTATGGAAATTGTTTATTTCGTTCTGTAACATATGCATTATTTAGCACGCGAAGAGAAACATTATGATATTCGAACAAAAATAGTTAATTCAGTAAATAGTAAGTTCAAGATGTTTAAAAAATTTATCATTGATGATTAATCTTGAAAGATTATACTTATTCAGAGTTGAGCACAGATGGCGAGAATGTCAAGTCTAACTTAAGCAAATTAGTTCTTTATCCCGGTATTATTTATAGATTCTAGATTTTATAATTATTACACTGGAAATTGAATATTCTAATCAGATATTATTATAATTAATAAGTGTATTACAATTGGTTTGTTATACTTAAATACTTCTACCCGGAAGCGGTGGGTTTTTCAACTAGTTTAAAACCAAAACGTTGTAATAACATGTACAGTGTCTACAATTATTAACAGTTGAAATAAATAATAAACATTTTTAAATAGTTGGCTTTCTAAAATACATAAAAGAAAGTCTAAAGTAAGCACTTCTCCAATTTTCTAGCAAAGTGTTTCGAACCAACATATTTGTATAGTATTAGACATAAATTAAACAATTATTTGACGTATTAGCATTTGAAAATTTGAAGAAAAAAATACAAGTGCGATTTTTATTAGGTAAATGTTATAATTTTTTTTCCTAGCCACTGCAAATATGTTGAATTCATATTATAATTCAATACTAAAAAAAAAAAAAAAAACATTTTATTGAATACATGGACTCACAGGAATAACACATTCTTCACAAATCTATAAATTTATCGAGTTTATAAGATATCTAATAGACAATTTATATATTATATGTTATTTATTTATTAAAGTGTACTGTATTGTGCCAATAAAATAATCAAGACTTCAAACTCAGATTAGGACGAAGGAAGCTTTTCTAGGTCAAAATAGTGTTTACAGTAAAAGCTTATCTCTTGAATTTAAATACATTTACAAAAAAAAATATTTCAAAAGATTTATTCATCACAAAGGGAAAATAATTTAATTTTAAAACAATATTTTCCAGGAAAACAACATTAAACAAAATACTAAAAACATCGTAAAACTGTGTTTGGGATAAAAATAAAAAATTCAATAAAATATATAAAGTCAGCTTGTTTATGAACCGGAAGTCTCTTGAGCATTTTATTTTTCTGAGCAAAAAACTAAAAGTATTTCACCGAAAAATGTCAGATTGTCATTGTTTCTGATTTGTTTTAAAACAATACAACGAATTTCCTACTTCTAAAATCTCAGTTCTATATCGTAAAAGACATAAATAATAAAGTTATACTCGTAAGATTAGTAAAAAGCTAATCGTCGTGATGAAATAATTTCATAAACGTTATTTAAATAAAACCATATGTTTATTTTATAACCTATTCTTAATACATTGAATCGAGAAAATTTAAATATCAGTCGCAAAACTATGGTTAATAGCTATTTTTTTATTATTATTTTTTTTTTTTTTTATCGACAGTTTTATATACGTTTTAAGACTTATTATTCATGAAAATACAACTGAAAAAGTTGTATCTATACTGTCTATACTGTAGAAAACGATACAGCTGAATAAACGATTTACGGATGGTTGATATGTAGGATAATAAAATACAGGCAATGTCCGGAGGGTTCAAATGCACAAACTGAGATTTATATTATTAGAGCTTGAATGTTGAAGATACTTTTAATTTTTTCTTCTTCTTAGCGATGTTCAATATTCTAGCAAAATATATTTTATTAACAAACAATCATAAATAACTAAACATGTTTTAATTTTTTTAATATTTTAATTGTGATAATTTTTTAATTTATGTATTTGCAATTTATTGAAAGAAAAATAAAATGTTATTAAATTTTATATGAAAACACATTATTTTTTAACAAGACCAAAACTAAATTTTATAACATCGTATATACCATAACCCTGTACGTTAACAATAAAAAAAGAAATTTTAAAATTTTTTAGATAAAACCTTATTTTTTAAATACAAACCTCATTACTGTAAAATATATTTATGATTTTAATTTATATGGTTATTAAATTTAATTGTTTGATAATAATAAAGACATTTCAGTAAAATCTTAATCGAAGATTATTAAAAATACATTCAGTACACTCTTTACAGTAAAATATAAAAATCTATTCAGTAACTAATTATTTTACATATTCGTGTGATTTGGGATTTATAAAAAAAAAAATATTATTAAATCATTTTTCCGCACTTGTTACTTTATTCACGTGTTTCAATTTCGGGAGATTTATAGCCTATTATCGCATAATATTGATCCGATTTCAAAATTCCATCACACAAAATAAGTTATTATGAAATGTTTAAAAATAAATTATCACAACATTTACAGCGATTTTTTCATTTCAACACGTCATAAACGTTTTATTCATATAATTGAGGTAGTATTTTAGCACGGGAATTCCGTAAAAGTGAGGGAGAGTGGTTGGTGTTGGCAGCCACTCTTGTATATTTATTTATTTATTTATTCGTACGGCTTAAATATAACATTTACGATTGTCGGTTTGACATAACATGGTGATTTAAAATTTTAAGATTTTAGCTATACAACAAAAATAAAAATGATAACAGCTTGTGTATAGGCAATAATATGTTCACTTATCTTAAACATAATCTATTTACATGTTATATATTTTTAAATTGTAAAAAGCGGTATATATTAAGCATTTTACATGCATCTATATCGTCATGCATTGCAGAGTTGGTTCTTATAGACTTTTAGGTATATCTCACACACGGAATAGAAAGAGTTCAAAGAAATAAAGTGTCAATTTGTTCACATTTAAGAA
Organism: Chaitophorus viminalis; assembly: GCA_025469195.1. NCBI lineage: Eukaryota > Metazoa > Arthropoda > Insecta > Hemiptera > Aphididae > Chaitophorus > Chaitophorus viminalis. Next base: position 168,024 of record JAIPRK010000315.1, read on the forward strand.
TTCTACTTATATCATCAAAATAATAACTCCAAAGTACCACATGTGTAGAATTTATGATACAACAAGTTGATGCATGGAACTGTCTATGATGTAAGTTTAAAATAAATATAGATTACCGAAAATGTAACAAAAAAAAAACAAAAAAAAAATTAAATTGTATAATATATATATATATATATATATATATCTTATTATATATCTTAGTTATAAGTATAGTTTGGAATGAAACGTATCAATGATATTGTTATTTTTTTCTACGTATTTCGTGCCGACAACTTTAGTCTATTATATTATGTTCTCATATTTTCAATACACTTGTTTAATAATGCAGAATACAATTATTTCTATGGTTACATATTTTTTAATTAATATGTTAACAATAGTGAAGTTGTAACATCGATTCGTTGAAATTGAAAGTTAAAAAATACGTAATGGTACAAGCTTCACGCCCTTGAATTTGAGTGATTTTAGTGAAGATTGAAAATATATTGAAGTAATTTTAATTGAACGTTTTATTGCAAGAGAATAGTTTTTATTGCATCTTTACTTATATGTATACGAATATCATTTTTATGATATTTTTATATTATGGTATTTTAAATTTAGAACAATAGTTTCAATTTTAATCTAATTTATTATTTATAAGTATACGCATTCAAAAGACAATTTACCAAATCGATTTACGCTTTGTGTTACGTACTCACTGGAATTGATAGCCTTAAAATGTCTGTACTTAATTGTTATGTGCTACGCTCAATTGACGGTATACTAATATTTAAAGTAATGGTTTTGTTACGAGTCACCAAATCTTCTATAAATTAAGATTTAATACCCACGTTACCTATTATATCGCAAACATTATATCTTATTGGATTCAACACGGAAGTGACAACAAACATATGTCTAAATCTCTGAAAAAAAGAACAATATTCAAATTGATGAAAATATCAGAGAAGTGACAGAATAATAACGAAATTTGGTGACAAATGAAATACACTTCCTAGCCAATTGAATACCAATACTATCAATCCTCATTGATACCGAAGATACAAACCATTATATACAATATACAATATATAACCATTATACATACTAATAACATTCACAAATCAAACAATCATACGCTATACGAATTTATCAGAAGCATATGATGTACAAAAATTCAAATCGAAGATTTATAATATTATTTTTATTAAAATAATTACAAGGATCCAACAAAACAAACCAATAAAGTTTTAAAATATTATTATTCAATACACCGTCTTTGACAGAAAATAGTTTAGTGAAGCATTTTTTTTTTCTATTATCTAGGTGTAAACATATATCATATTATACTAACAGTCTGATTTTATAATAATATTTTGTTGAACTACTTGAGAATGTTTATTTTGGATATTCCATACAAAATAATATGAAAATTAATTCATTTTAACCGTTATATAATAATATAAAATTTCCGGTTGATTTTGATACTGATAATTTTCTAATTTTGGGAAAAATACATGAAATTAGTGTTGTAACTTTTTTCTTTTTTTTTCTTTCTTATAAGATGGCAAGTTATTTTAAACCAATTATCACAATACTCATTTATTCTTCTTTAGCAATAGATTGTAATTGTATTTTCTTTTAATAAATAATGAAAAAAACCTAAAAATTAGCGTTATCATGAAATGTGATTAAGATCACTGATGTGTCTGTTTAATGATATCAAATCGTATAGCCTAACCAGTAAATTTTTTGGATTATTTAAATCCACTATCTGGTCGCTTGAGAAGAACATATTAAATTATAGTATTTAAAAAGTACCAAAATATTTTATATTAATATATATATACTGAGATTGAAAGATATGGTAAAGACACGGGGGAGAGGGGAAGGAAGTAAAAAATAAAATCTGGTGGTTAAATAACGATAGCAACTCAAACATCACTGGTTTTAAACGAAACGTTCCCATGCTGTATAATGGCGTGTAATAAACGGTGCCGATTGTCCTTGTGCTGAGCTATGAGCTATGAGCTGCACTCATAGAATATCAAATTATTTAATGTCCTTCATACCGTTATTAAAAACAAACCCTCACCTAAATTTAATAATTTTTCTCGATATATAGCGTTTTGCGATGTTATTTTGAGATTTTTTTGTTATTGCAAGCATAGCAAACGTTATGTAATTATAATTATGGTGATTTTAAAACTTTTCTAGTTGCTCCCATTACTCGACAATCGTAAACATAAAAACTATGATTATTTTAAGTCAATTGACATAACATACATAATAGACGCGTAAACATTGAGTGTGTTATATTTTTTGAAAAATGATTTAAACAAAATTAAAATTAACTAATTAAAGTTAATACTATACAACATTATGTGTATTAATTGCACTACCCAAGAATAACCATTTTGGGAAAGAATAAAAATGGAACAATTGTTACCTTCCCTTTAAAAAAAAAAAAATTTGCATTTCAAAACATAATTGTAATAATTATAAATATACCACAATTATTTTTAAAAAAAATTTCAACAATAAAATAATTTACTTCTTTTTATGAAAGTTCATATCTATAGATACGTTGTAATTGTTACACATCAACATTGATTACATTTTTTTTTAATGATAAATAAGAAAAACATACCATCAGCTATTTTTATTATTTATGAATTCAATAATCATTTTCTACACATATTTACTTTTTTCTTTTTCAAATAAAATGCAATAATATGGAAACAATGGAATTAAAATGGGACTATTTTCTAAAACAAGGATAGAAAGCGTCTCGTTTATATTTTATAGAGATATCGGGACATAATTATCAAAAAAAAGACTTTCTAGTTTTAAACAGGAAATATGATCACCCTATATTACCCTCACGTTGCACTTCCAGTGGACGGCATTTTATAAAATCATATTTTACATTTTTATCGTGAGCAATATTATAATACATGTAAACTTTTTACTAAACGACCTACGATCATTCCTTATTAAGCGCTTTATAAGTGAAACCATACGTTTACACGACAATAAAAATTTTGAACTTTGAATTTTTAAAGTGTTTTTTAAATTAAGGACACTGGGTTTTATTTTCTTTTGCTCAAATTATATTAATCATTAATAATGCCATAACAAGATAGTGAACCCACAATAGCACAATAATATGTAATGTTCTTATTTACAGTTGTTCATTCGATTTATCTCGACTTTATACATTTTATATACAGGCCAGCCGGCAATTCGAATCCCGCCACAGCTAAAATATTTACCAAACGGTCCAATGTAATTGCGGTCTGTGGGTTTTTTTTTTTTCTATCCAAAATTCAAAAATTCCTCTTAAAATACATGGGATGGTTTGGAAACCAAAATCACCCGACGATCCATAGCCCGATCGACAATATGATCCCCGTCGTGCAATTCCTTGTCATACCTATCTAAATTGATCACTGCGCACTGCAGTGATTCATTTTGTGTACACTATAGATTACTGAACTCGGGTTAACTTTTTTTTCAGTCTCTCTCTTTCTATACATCAAAAACTGATAAAGAGTCTGGAACCTGAATATGACGTTATAATCGATCCCACGACGTGATTGATTGAAGCATGGATAGTACCGCGGATAAGGGTAAAATGAAAAATACTTGTTCAGCTCAGTCGGATAGTTGCCCCTAGACACCAACGTACCGTAATTGCCTATTCATAACGCCGCGTTATAAATCTATTTCAATAATAATATTATTATATTATTAAAAATTCTTGGTTCAAAAAGTCAATTGGACCAACTTTAGATTGCAAAATGTATGTTTTGTATGCATTGTCGTTTTTTGTTGATTTTAATTTTTGATCGTATATTATACTTTCAGTACTACGCATCGCACGATGAAAACACTACGGCAAACGCACGCACCAACGGTGTGCATTTATTAGAAACATCATATTAGTTTATTTATAGAGAGACATGTTGACGTTGACTGAAGCATAATAGTGGTTATATTGTATATCGATGCACTTAATTTTATTAAAACATGTTGATGACGCACGTGCGTTATAGCATCTGCTTGTAAATCACTCTCAGAGCGGAGATATTTTAATATCAAACACGGAAGAACCGCCCTTATTCGAATCCCCTATTATCCGAACCGCGATTAGCGTATCCCAAACGTCAATGATTAAACTCTTTTTTAATTCATAGTGCTCGAACAAATACGATCGGTACACCAATTTTATCATTACAGGGATTTACAACCAATATATTATAAGTGATTAAATAATAATAAATTATAATATGTTGTGAAGTTTATGCAAATATCAATAAAAAATGTATGTATAAAAAAATGTCAGTATCAGAACTAAGTGTGGTCCTAATTTATTCAAATAATCAAGGCTCTACTGTATTTACAAAGTGTGTGTGTGTGTTTGTGTTTGTGTGTGTGTATATGTTTTAGAAGTTATCTGCGGGGATCAGTCAAAAGAGAAATTCGGTGAACTCGTGAACAGAAAATGAAAACGGTAACTAACGGAATTCAAACGCTTGTAATCTCATCCTGCAACCAGACACTAAAACCCGTATTTGATCTGTGCCTTTACTGTCAACTTCCCACAAATAAGGAACGAAAATTGAATTACCACTAAATTTATTATTTGACTATTTGACATCGGGTATATTTTCACTTTATAAAATTGATGTAACATGTCGAATGCAATTTTTACTGTACAACACTATATTTGCTTTGGCATTCTCATGCGGAACACAAGTGCCAGAGAGAGTGATGGTGGGGATGGTGGACCCCGTGACAATAGCAGTGGACACGCGTGCATTATTATAAAAGTTAGAAACTTGACCCAAAACATCCCTCCAAGGTTGAGTTACGGCTAGAAATCCAAAATGCTCGTTCCAACGTTTTATTCTACCGAGTTATATTATTTTGTACAATAATTTTTCAGTGGCACGTGATATTATATCCGTTATACTAGTATCTTAGACTTGGAGAAATATTAGTTTGACGTAAACTCACACATTTAACATTTTCGGTACAATATTTAAACGCGATATATGATTAAGAAACGTAATAACTAAAATAACTAAATAATATAACCTATGTAAAAATATGAGTAAAATATTAGTTGATAAATATAATTTCAATTGATTTAGTTAAATAAATTAATGATACATTTTATTCGACATTATTTCTATTCATTTATATGTTATTTTAGATATTTTTTTTATTTTTTATTTAAGTACTATGAACATTTAAATAATACGACATATCATATAGTTTATGGTAATTTTTTTTTTTAAACTTTCCCTTTGAATTCTGATTGATTTTTATTGAATATTTTAATCTAACAAAAATGTACTCTTTGTAAAACCACAGAATAAAAAAATTATTACTTAACTGTCTACTTAATGATTTTCATTGATTTTTAAAACTTTATAAACCAAACATGTCGCGTGAGTTAAAATAGTTTCAGATTATCTTGACTGACCGCGGGAACGGTTGGCGAACCGCAATCAGTGCGAATTTTCGTACAGACCAAAAAAAGCATTATTGTCGCGTCGCTTTTCTATTTCCGTTGGCATAATACCATTATTATTGTTATTATTATCAAGCGCAAAACTCGCAAGTCCCATGATCCGATCGCGCAAAGAAACGCACTCACTTCCTCATGTCCTTCAAGGACGACCTCCTGCTGGTGCAAATCGGCACGTCCTTGCCGATCTCCTGTGCGCGCAACACACTGCGCGTCTTGGCCACGGCGAAATCGTGGCGCCGACACCGTTTCGAGTTGGACCGGTACATGTTGTGCGACACGGACAGCGAATTGTTGTTGCCGCCGTTGACCAAAATGCTCGGCGTTGCGGCAACGGCGTTCGGGCCCGCGCCGGCTCCGGGGGGCACCGGTTGCGCCGGACCGTTGGCAGGACTCACGTTGCCCGACGACGACGTGGACGTGGCCGACGAGATGTAATCATTAATGTTGAGGAACCCGTGCGACACCAGCCACTTGTTGATGAAGTCCAGTTCGATTTTCCGAAGGAAGTAGTCCTGACAGTGGTCGGGATGGCTGTCCAGCCAGTCCTCGACCGCCGCCAACGTGATGTGCGCCATGGTGTCGTCTACCGCGGCACCCGATCCGTCATATTTCCGCATTCACCTGGAACATAGGGCAAACCAGATGGTGACAAAGTACAGAGAAAAGATTCCCGAACTGTGGGTCACGCTACATTTTTATATACATTTTTTAACCATCTATATTGTTCAATAATAGATGATTCGAATAATAATTGTTCTATTACTTTTCGTTAATGTTTAGTCATAACTGATTCTACAAAAAAAAAAAATCATTCATTGATATTGTGGGTCACCAAATTTTAAAAATTTCCAAAATGGGTCGCGCAGTAAAAAGTTTGGAACCTCTGGTCAGAGGTCTTGACGGAACGCGTGTTTTGTCCCAGTTGTGTATACGTGTATCACGTATATGCATGCATATATGTTTTAGATGTACACGAATTTCACACCTGACATGCGAATTCCATGACACCCACGTGAAATTACGTAATACGTGATTCCGTGATTTATATTCAAGTGACCATAAACTTTTTTTTTTATATATAAACTATCCTATTATTTACATGAATCTATAGTGAAAACTTCATTTATAACAGCATGTACCTATTAAAGTTTTGTCAAAAATACTAAATTTCTCAAATTTTATTTACCTATCTCTGATTACAAAATACGTTAAAATTAATTTGGTAATGATTTTTAGATATTAAGTTTAAGATCTTTTAGATATATATCTTAGATGTTCAAAGTTTTAAATGAAAGATTGACCTGGGGTCCTCACCTCAAATTTAAAAGAAAGTTACTTGATTCTAGATTACACTTATTACGCTCTGTACTAAAATCCAAACTTCCACTCCAATATAAAATACTTATCTATAAATCAATGCTCAGACCAATTTGGTATATGGAGCTCAAATATGGGGCTGTGCCAAATCTTCGCAAATGAAAACAATTGAAGCTTTTGAATTTATTTCTCTTTGGGTAATCACGTCTATTCCCTTGTATGTTTCAAATCTTACCCTTCATAAACATCGAGTCAGTTGATAATTTAGTTAAAACATACTATGAAAGTTCCACTCAGGTTTGAAAAGTTCTTGTATTTTTTTATTGTCCATTGGAGCTTTTCACCGATTCGCATTAAACCAATGAATGTTTTCGAATAATATTCACCTCGAAATAAATACCATATTTGTCAATACAAAGATATATATTTGTGATAACACGATTATAACTGTTGTATACATACTGATTTTGTTTAATGAAATTATAAAATAAGAATAAACAACTTGATTGTATATATAAACGGGGCATCGGTTACTCACGAAGTTATGTTCCCTATGAATCTACCACATACACGGTATTACACATATCGCTAACTGCTAATCTTACAGAAAAACATATTCTCTTACACAAATAAGATTTTTCGTGTTTTTAATGCGGTACCTACTCCGTATAAACGCAGCGTCAGGTGGTGTTGTATTAATGCTTTTTAAAACATAACAGTTCAGATAAAACTAAAAGCGTCCAATTGTTATCATTATCGAACCCGAGCCGCACTATTTTTTCTTTCCGAAATTCTTACGCCAATTTCAGCAATATCGATTCATGTGGTAACGTATGACATGTATGACAAATCAACGGCAACGGGTGTAATTATATTTGTTCGGTCGGCACATTTCTAGCAAAAAGTGGTAGACTTTCTGTTTCTAGTGCTAAACGTTCGGCGTAGTTTGTGTCGAGAAAGAATTACGTTGGAAGCCGATCCGACGACGTAAAGTTCAACAAACTTTGTGAGTTTTTAGGTCATAAATCCGCAAATCGCATTGACAAGGGAAGATAAATGTGTCTTCGTGAATATAATACATTTCTCACAGTTAGCCTAACTCAACTTAGCCGAAACCTTCCCCTTTGCGTGGGTTCTAAAACTATTTGTAAATTATACGGATTACGATCACTGACACAACGCAAACCCGACGAATAGATACACGTCGTGCTTTCGGTGCATTCTTACTTTTTATAGTTCGTTGTAGCTGTATTTAATCATTTTGGTGTGAAAAAAAGTTATATCAGTAATCAAAACGATGACCGAATTAAAAATTATTAACGTCCAAGGAAAATAAACTGAACGTACGCAAAATTGAGATTTTTAGTTTACTGTTCTTTGATTTATATAACGAATCTAAATGTTTGATTGTAATATAAAATAAATATGTCGCGTCAACTTAGTGAAATCGCTCATTTCGAGAAGTGGAAATTCATTTCATGAAGTGAACATTCACTTCACGAAATATATCCATTTGGAGATATTGATTTTTTTTACGCTATATGGACAATGTTTCGACTTTTTCATGAAGCGGATACATGCAATTTTAAAACAAATTAAAATAATTATTATTTTTATCTACATATTTACGAAAACTTGATCACAGTATTATTTATACTTATCACATAATACATATAGGCACAATGTTAAAAGTTGCGGGTCGAAAGTTTTTGTATTGATATATTTCCTGTGATAGCGAGAAAAATGTTTGACAAAAAGTTGTATCATTAGGTATTATAAATATCTATCATATTTTATTATCCGTAATAATATGACCACATACGATGAAAGTAATGTATAATATCTAATAAAATAATAGTATAACATATTTACACACCGTATTCATTATTAATCCTTATATACCTACATAATATGTTCAAATGTGTTCAAGATATAGATTACATTCCATGACTTCTAATTTTATTTTATAATTTCACTACACATTAACCTCATATAAAAGTTAATTAATATTTCACAATATGGATTAAATTACTAGTATTCACTTCGTGAAAAAGTTGAAACATTATCCACATAGAGTAGAAAAACGTCAATTTCATTAAATGAGTGATTTTACTTGAGTAAGATCTTGTGTATGATTCAGTTATTTTAAACCCATTTTAAGTCACCTTCAATTAATTTTTAATTTTAGTTCAATCACCCCTAAAACACTATAGTCAATTCATGTATTATATTATTTTATGTTATTCATAATAACTTCATTTTTTCATTACAAGTATAGACGAAAGTAAAAATAAAAATATGTTTCAGTTTAGTTTCACCATCGATTTTTAATACGACATAATTAATCACCTATAAGACGTATTAATTAATAATTCATAGTTTTACTATTAGTGAGGAGCTTAACTATACTTTACAAGTAATGCCGATTTCTAGTCGCAACAAAATAAATTTTGTTGTGTCATACCTCAGAGCAAAATACTATTTAAAAATATTTTTAGATAGTCAAATCCCAAGATTTACAAGATATTGTTACTCTAGTTTCATTTCATAAAATCACCAATATCTGTTTTCGTCTGCATTATATTTATTTTTTATATAATTTGTTTAAATAATATTATACATGACGTAACAACAAATATTAAAGAGGGCAAGTATTTATTCAAATAATTGTTCATACTTAATTTCTGTAAATTGAAGATTTAAAAAAAAAAAAAAAAAACAGTATTTTTGGTGCGGACATTACATGGGTGTTTATCATAGCAATCATAGCAATGTGACGCATGACGTTCTCTGTATTCAATTCAGAGTTATTTAATTCCAAACATTCAGATTGAAAATAATATTATACAAGCATTCAAAATGTAAAATCATTTGCTTACGCAACTCACGTTCAACACAATTGTCTGTGTCTAATGATTTTAATGGAATCTACCAATAGTTTTCAATAACAAAATAAATTCCCAAGAAGAATTATTATTTAGTAGATTGACCTCGTTAGAGTAAATATTCATTCGTAGCATCATCGAGTCAATAAATACACTTTTCAAAGCAAATTAAACTGTTGGCATTATATAATATAAACTTAAAATGTATAGTTTTACCTAAACAGACATGGAAATTAAAATTTTAATTTTTCACTTATTTATTTATCGTATGGATAATTATGATCATATTTTATTCGATTGAGTAAACATTACTTAATCAGTGATTGGATTATGGAATATTATGCTATAGTTATACACTCGTATAATGTTTTTAATAGAGTTTTGAATTCGTTCAAAGTTCTAGAATCGGACGTATTTGGATATTTTTTGGGCGGCTGTGCGCGTCACATAATGTTAAAAAATACGGTTTTTTCTTTTCCTTTTATTTTTCAGAATTTATTCAGACCATAAAATGCGTATACTCAGAAAATCATTACATATTCGGTGCTCTATTATTGTTTTATCAATATCATTACAAAAACCGTTGTTATTGGTAAACACCAAAGACATATAATATATATATAACGATGCCGCACATTGCTCTCAGAAAAACGATTGTGCGTATAAGAACTACGAGTAAGAGGTCAGATGGATCTGTTAGATTTCTAGAGATGGTAAAACCAAATTGCTTAATAATTGCTTAGTAATTCTAATTTCAGCGAAAAAATGTTTATAAAATCATGCTTTTATATATTTTATAATGTATAATGTTAATATAATTACTCAGTAAATGTTCCAAGTCTGTACGTTTATTATTTACCAAATGATTGATATACTTAATTATAATATTATCATTATACTTAATTAATGATTGTATAATTGAAATTTGTCCCCGGTTTCGTCAACATTTTACTTTCTAACGCGTATTTAACTTCTGCAACTTTCAGGTAAAAAATGGTTTTTGTGGCTATACAAACATTTTCTGAATAATTTTGTACCCATGATACATAAACATAGTATTCTTCAAAATATATAAATAACCTAGTTTAATAGAATTATTGTACGTGACAAAATACTAGGTGGTACAGGTTAGGTTGGAAAGTTCGAAAGTCGAACTCTGTTGAAAAATTGTTTTGCATTTTTTCCATCCCTCTATGATTGTGATGATCGGAGCAATCATCTCGGAATACAGACACTAAAAATAAAAGAAAAACACACATCATACGGTAAAACATCGTTGTATACATCGTTGTATATATACGAACCCTCGTTTCACTCAGAATCTAAAAAACGCACAAATTTATAGAATGACCCCAGCCATACGACATATACATGTCAAAAGTATTCTATAAGCCATAATAGGTTATTGATTCGAGCATCTAGACCCTTCGAAGTCGCTGAATTAGCATAATTTATGTAAATACATTAATAAAGCGTATATATTATTATTATGATTACCGCCGTCTAGACAACATCATGATAATACGAAATACGTTATCTTTGCCTCCGACACTGCAACGCGTTACTGGTAAATAATGTATATTTTTATTTAATTTGTATATACATATAATACTTATATACATGGTGATTCAAAAGTCCTCATTCGATTGCGAACTGATATATTTTGGCAACGGTTAATCGCAGGTTAACGACCCAGGTATTAAAAGAAAGGTAAAGTAGTTTGTTTTTCCACAAGATGGAGCTCCACCACATTGGAAGTTAGAAGTTTGCCAGCAGTTAGAACGGCAAACTATCCCTTAGTGGTAGATTGGGCGTAAAGGAAATGACGATTTGAAGATTCATCCCTGGCCACAACGTTCTCATGACCTCACAGTGTGTGATTTTTTTTATGGGGCCACATAAAAGATAAAGCGTATGTACTGCCATTACAAATCAGAATCATAGATGCTGTGAATACCGTGACACCAAATATAATCAGCAACGTTTGGTAGGAATTTGAATACCGTATAAATGTATGTTAGGCGATCGGTGGGGGTGATATTGAACATTTGTAATCAGAGAAAATAAAACTTGACTATTGTAAGAATATATTTTACTTCATTTCACCCTTATACCTTTTTTGATAAAATAAATATAAATGTTCGAAATCGGATGAAGGTATTTGATACACGTTCTATTATGTTTATGTATGATAAACGACCTGCAAACGGTTCGAAAACCATTCGTTGGCAATGGATATCAGTACCGATTAATATTGCGTTCGATGAAAGCACCGACGCAACGACGTAGTCATAACAATACAGCATACGCGGTACGCGGATATTGTAATTTTTATTAAATCTTGCAATAATTACTATTCACTAAGTGGCTCTCCGATGACTGTGCGGTACGGACGCAGGATATCGTACGTGTAACAGCAGCCCAGGAACAAAACACGAGGGCGCCGTCGCCGCCACCGATTTCTTATTGTTTGCCAGTATTTTAATCAGATTGCCGTTCTAAATGGGATCGCATTGTATACAACAGCGTCATCGTCGCCGTGTAGCGTAATAAAATTGGTCCGGGCGAGAACGTGCCGCGAATGACGAACCGAAAGATTGTGTTCCAAGGTCGTACGCTGCCGGAAGACGATATCCGCAACGGCACGGTTGTTGTGTATAATAAAAGTATATTATAATATAAGTGAATTTTCCACCCCAACCCTTTGTCGTCCCGTTATCGCGAAGAAGTAAATTATATTTTTCAAGTCGCGCGTTTGCACGTGTGTGTGTGTGGGCATGCGCGAACGCATGTGACTGCGATAAATTGACAATAAAGGAATTTTCAATTTTCATATACTTCATATACTTATACATGTGCGTATGTGCGAGTATATAAACTATTTCAGAACCGCACGGGACTCGGCCTGCAAACTAAACAGTATTTTAGGATTTTCACATCGACTAGATAACGCAATCGTACACGTGACGGTCCCTCGTCGAAACACATGCCTAGCCCTTTCAAATGTTGACGGTAAAGACCAATAAAAAATACCCCGTTCGAATAAACTGTAGTGATTTTATTTTTATTTTCACAGTTTTTTCATAACATATTATCTCATAGATTTTTTGACGGCCGACCCCCTTGGTTTGTATTTACTACATGGCCGGTTCTCTAATGACCCATAAAAAGTGAACGATACATTTCACGAATTGTATACACTATGTAAACGTTTAATACGATTATGCTTTGATAGTGACCGAGAAGCATTTATTTTAAAATATTAATACAATGTCATTGTCTTATCGCAGCTTTTGATTGGTTAGGTACCGTTTTTACAGAATTTAAAATTTATAAAAAAGAAAAAAAAAAAACAGAATAAAAAGCTTAAACTATACTATGCAGTTTATTATATTATTGTTGTTCAAAATTCATTAATAGTATTGAGCTTGTATATTTTCATAATATTTTAGCAGAAACTGAACTATATAAATCCATTTCGCATTCAAATTTAAGTAAATAATATATTATACTTTTTGTATCGAACCTTCAAAATTATCCTCTAATATCAGTGCCAAGAAAAAAAAAGTACACATTTAGAATGCGAACAATGCTCCGTCGCTCCCAAATGTTCTAACAAAACATATTTTATTGAAAAAATGAGTATTATTTATGACATTTCCTGACATTCAGCTTAACTGTCCAACATCTTTAACATGAACTTATTTCTAATTCTCTTAATCGATTTGAACGTGCCCGCCGTGCACATTAATCTAAACTCCATTTATATTTATTTTGATCGGTAAGACTATTATTTTCTGATTTTGACTAGGCCGGCTTTTTATTGTTAAAACGTTTATTAAAAATGTTGGTGATTTTTTTTTTCATTAATTTCTGAGACATCATTTAATTTAAAATAAATCTAAATATATTACAAACGTGTACAAGCACATTTTTCTGTTCACAAGTATTCATTATTTTGCGTCAAATAACACCAATATAAGGCGATCAATGTCAGACTAGGTTAGATCGGAACGTCGTTTGTCTCATAACCAATATCATATAATATACCATAGATCAGGACAGTAATTAGAAGTTTGAACTCAAGCACTTCTGCCAAAAAGTCAATATATTTCAGAAAAGTTTGAGTACAGATATCGAGCAAAGTTCCGTGACCGATTACATTTCATCAGCAGTAAGACGTTACGCATCAGATTAAATTTCGAGTGTGAACCGATACGTCATCGTATCGTGGTATAACGACTTTTGTTCATAGTACGGTCGGACACATCAATCGACATAGCATATAATATTTTACTAGAAAAACTATCGTAATAAGATACAGTAGTTCACGTCATTAAAAGGTTTTATTAATGAAACATACCCAAATAGTATTATATAGGTGAACAAGTGATGAACATTTTATGTATACATCAAAAAGATAAAAACAAATCATTAGAACTTGTTTTGCGATATGAATTTGCTGCAATATTTTAAGAGAAATTAATAAAAAAATTGGTACATTCTTAAAATATACTATTATATATATGTTTAACAATAGTGATATTATTATATTTTTTGTTCAACATACACGATATTATTATTATAGCTGATCGTAAATTATGATTGGTCTGTCATCTGTAGGATATAAAATTAAATACATTAAACTGAATTTAAATTTAAAAAATCAATCAGGTTCAATTTTTCTCAGTAAATATATGAATATATATTTGCCAATGTGAATTCGAATTCGTCCACTGACATATCATATTAATATATAGCTCACACGTATCCATACTATTTGTATAAATCCCATTGAACGAGTGAAACCATCCCTCGAAAAAAACAAGATGGATTTTTTTTCGACGCGTTCCCGAAAACAACGAAGCGTGTTTGGCTATGATCTAAATAACGCATATTATAACTAACGCATAAACAGGACAGGAGCGTGACGTTACCCAATCACATTTTAACGTTGTAAAAATTAAAAAATTAAAAAAGAATGATGACTAGTGGGAGTATGGAAAAGGATTCAAGGCACCTATAATATAATTACAGGTCCGATAGAAATATTTCGCAAAATATCACAAATATGGTCTTCTTTATGTGTATTGACATCATCGTTTTGTAACGTGTCAATTATGTATGTAAACATTCTTATAACTCGTTACACACAGAATTACCAGATGCAATTAAACGCATTTTTTGTAGGAATACTCTACAGTCTGCAGTATATAACATAATTAAATAAATAGAGCGATACATATGTTTTTATATTAAATAGTTTTATGCGTAAACAAATGAAAATGAGTTTCAAAATTAAAATAATATATAACATCATTTCAAAAGAAATTTGATTTATACTAAGAATAATATTTTCTTATTATGATAGCAATATGAAGGTTAGGGGATTGCTTCTTTTAATTAATAAATGCAATTAAAACAAAGAACACAACTCCGTAAGCTTAGAGAATTACAGAAAGATTATAACAAATTGTTTCAAAACTTTAAAAATCTATAGAGCAGTATTGCTTTATTCCAGGTACTGATTTTATTCATCATGTAGATTATATTTATTCAATATTCACAACTATGACAGGCTATTAGTATATTTTATGTAAACTCTAATTGAATACAACTTATTATTACTCTAAAATATTCTAATAATTAGAATTATTGTTATAATTTTACAACTCTATCGACACATTTAGTTTATATTATGTAGTATACGATCAAATTGAAATAAAATAGACCAATTATTATCATAATTATTATAATCGTATAATTTTGCATGTATACCCGTTAAATACAGTCATAAATCAAACGAATAAGTACCTAAAGAATATACTATAGAATCTATAGTATATATATAGATACGTTTTTCGTGTTTGATTGAAGAATTTAAATAGTGAGAGCAACCATAGATTCTAATTTGCCCGAACATAATATACATCATATGTATTATACACAGCTAACTTCAAAATTTTTTAACCATTGTAGCCCACCCTGTGTGTATTTATTATAATATTATATAAAATATTTGATGTACATCGAAAATTGTATTAACGGTTGAAGTAAATATTATACTATTTTCGTCGTCACTCAAAAACGATCGTATTTTTGTCAACCTTACACAGCACGCCAAATCCACGTGAGTAACATACAGTCGAAGTGTGTCGCTAAGGGTGCGGTAGTGTACTGTCACATCACATCACATCACATCACACACACACACACACACGCACACGTATCAATACAGTACACGAGTACAACAGCGCACAAACGATCCAAACGCCCTTGAAAAACTCACATACACACGTATTATATACGAAGACGGTTTACAATAATACCAGGTATACACTCGAAATAGGTGACAAGCCAATAGCTATGCGCATTAGCAAACGAACGGTATGTGTCCTATGTTTACACACGAGTGTGTGTGTGTGTCTACGTAAAATATATGAAATAAAATACGGGGTAGAAAGGCTAAGCCAACTAAGATATAATTTAGTCTCATAAACCATAATTAAACTTACCTTCTTGTTGATTTATATCATATTTTTTTAAGGCTTGTAATTACTTTTTTTTCTATCATTAATCATACCTAGTTGAAAATAATAAATTGTATTTAGTTTGCCAATTAAATTTAAATCCTCTTTAGAACAGAAACCCATCATCATAATCCCTATGTATGTTCTGTCGTATACGCCACGCAAAGGCTTGACGTATAAAACAGATATTTTTCGGTAGACCAATTCCCCGACCTAGAATTAGTAGATGTAAGACCTGTTGTAAAAGATATATTTAATACTTCTTCTGGTGACCACGAAAACGAGTACTGCGCAGAAGTTTTATTAAATAAAATCCCTCAGATTTTACACTCTACCTCTCTATGAGGTCGTTTTACGCTCGAACACCTGACCACGAAAACGAGTAC
>JAIPRK010000315.1:184768-246116 GCA_025469195.1 Chaitophorus viminalis
TTATTTAACATTATACCATTGTTGTCTACTTTAAAGCCATACTGCTTCCATATATCACTACGGCCTCCGAGTAATGGTACTGACTTAAAATCACTCATAATTATTAATGGCGACCGAAAAAGACGACTTATCGTTATACTATTACCATTGATATATTGATAATATTTATAATCAATGCTATAACTTATTGTTGTTTGACATTGATTAATTGTCAAAACATAAATAAATAGAAAATAGAAACTTAAATGAAATGATATCGGATTTCACAAAAACTCGATATCGAATATCGATGTTACTTCGATAAATTAGTCACATCGATATTGGGAGTTTTGTATCGATATCGATATCGGTATCATATATCGATATCGTTGTGCATCACTACTATCCTATAAACGAGGTACACTCCACCCCCAACTGTACAGCAAAGCGAGGCCCAGCCGTTTCTTTTTTTTTTTTACAATATTCATTGTAATTTGAAATAAAGGTTAACTATTCAAGGGGTGTATTTTGATTGAACACTGGTAATTCAAATTATGAAATATATTACTCATTGAAAACAAATCAAACATTAATTTACGCAATCTCACAAGGACTCAAAACTATTTTAAATCTCCGTCAAATTAGTATGGATCATCAACAAGTTTTAAAGTTAAGCTTTTATTGAATTTATCAAAAATTTATTAAAACCATTGTTATAGTATCATTATTGTTGCAGCAATAGTGGTAGACTTCATCGTAATATTGCTCTCAATCGTTATTACACTCTGTCGGTCGTGGCAACAAATATATTACGTAAAACGCACATTTTGATATTGATTCATAGTGTCGTCTTGTCAGCGTAGACAAACTGCTCATGGGGGGCTTCTTGCCTGTGAAACGTATGCTCATTCCTCTTTTCAATTTTCTATATCATCATTGTCATGACCACCGACGAAAAAAATAATATCATTCAAAACTACTCTTTACCTATATCGCCGTCTGTCAAGACGAATATAATATATGTTGTGTATTTGTACATATTCTATTCAAACTTACATTATTTTATACCCAAAGCAAATGGACGGTCAGTCAGGGTTTTTGACGATACTTTGACAGTGTACACTGCGAGTAATGTAAGTACGCATTACATATTAACGTGAAAATAAAATAGAAAAATTGCTCGACCCTATCTGGTATGTCATATGTATAAATATAAGTATAACCTAGTCTTGATAAAAATGTTCCCGTTAAAAATGTCCATGTATGTAGTCGTAACCGAATTTTAGAAAGGCTTGGGGTTTGACGAGGGAAATAAGCTTATGATTTAAACCCACCCGATTTAGCTGTCACAATATTATAACAAGAGCTGGTTTATTCAGCTATAGTATATTATACATAAGAGAATAAACCTTTTTTATGCACCAATCTTCTGACAACACTATTGACATATTTTTCAATTTTTTTTTTTCTGTGAAGATTTTCCAAATATTTTTCCGAATATCCTTAAGTGTAAGTAAACTATTTTCAATTTTTAATGATAAGAGAAGAGTAACAATTATTTTTGTAAATACCATTTTATTTAGCAGCATAATTTGTTTTCAATAAAGGCCGTTAACTGATTTGAAATACTTTAAACCTTCCTCTTAAAATATAAAATCTCAAATTTATCCCACCTATGTATTTATTTACCTAATCTAACCTAACCTAAATAGTGTAGGTATACCGGTCCATTATCTATTTTTTGTCCCATCGATCACTAAAAACAACTGTCATAAATCGAGTGATTGATTTATTAGCGGCTGAACTAACTCTTACTTCGACTCACAAGCGTGTGTGTTTTGTCTGACTGCAAAAAGAGTTTTTCAAGTTTTTATAATTATTACATACAATAAGTAATAACCAATAACTAATGGGTGCCATCATAGTATTAAGTTTAAATAATTCTATTATATTTATGTTATAATGATATTTTAAAAACTTCAAATAGCGTTATCTAATTCAAATGAATGAATAAAAAGAAATTATAAGATGAATGTATATGAGAATATTATGATTGAGTGATGAAAGTACAATTCACCGGATGTCATCAATATTCACCGTAAAAGAGACTGATTTATCACATGGTGTACTTTTTTTTCTAAATTATTTTTTTCGTTATTTTTTTCGTTATTTTTTTTTTTTTGTTTATATTAAATACTTATACTGTGCAACTTGTATACAGATTGTGTATTTGTGGATACACTATATCATGTTTAAAATTAAATAATATAAAAACGAAATGTACTATAGAACATGTAATATTTCTCCTCGATTCCAATTCACTACTAGGAGTTTTGTTTCATGTATTAAAAACGTATTTAAATACATATTACCTTTCGTAGATAAATAAAACAACGATGCTAATAATATCGTCGTCCTGGTAACGTTATGGGTATGACATATAGTTAAGAAATTGTCGTCATCCGATTTTCAAAGTCCACTATTTGCTACTACTATATATTGTATACTACGTGGTTTTGTCCAAAAAAATATTTATTCGGTCAATTTTTCGGTCTAATATATGTATTTATTCAAAATTACTTTAATATATTATAAATTATAATACTTATTATTATTCTTAGTTCACACTCTTTTAATAGAATACAATTTTATTGGCGTTTTCCGATTAGATATACTACAAATAAATTAAATAAATAAATAATCTAACACGTTGGAACGGAACTGCAGCAGGGCAACACCAGTTAATGTTTTACTGGGGTCCCCTCAAATCATAACATATATGATCAAAATTTAATAATCAATAATATCTTCTAGGTTTTGAGTTCAAAATCGGTTGTTTTCAGATCAAAAACAAAAACTATTAGTTAAAAAAATTTGTGTGGTAACACTTGAAAAAATCAATATTCTCGAATCTCAGGGTATAGGACTAATTTTGAGTAATAAAATTAAATAACCTGTTATATAAACTCAATAACCAAGAACTAGTTCTCTTGTTTCTCTCAACTAATGCCCAACTCTTTTGAAACCTTAGATTTTTTTCTATAGCTTTTTAAACCATTTTCACTTATCTCTCAACTTACGGTGGAACAAAGGTAAGTTGGGTCGTATAATAAAAACAAGCAAATTTCGCGTTCGACGTAAGTGTACTCTATTAAGAAATAAGAACATAAAAACTATTGCTCCGTAAGCTGAAGGACATTTAAAACATAAAATAAGATAGTTTTAAAATTGAACATCGTAGAAATCTGTAAAATAAGTTATATTTTTCGAGGTCTCATGCAATTACAAATAATAATTTATTTGATTATTCTTTTAACGATAATTTATTCCTAATTAGACAACAATATAATATAATTCTGTTATTTCTTATTCCATATATTAACAACATATTATTGGTTTTTCAAATAATCTAATTAAACGTCAGTTTTGTAAGGTCTGTTACTAGAGCTTGTAATTCTAGTCCACGCCAGTAATGACAAAAATTAAAAATAATAATAATTGTACGATTCAGTATTAGTTACAAGCCGAAAAAATGTAACAATAATATTATATTCATATTTAAAATACACATAATAGCAATGACTATTATGAAGTTGAACATTGACAAATTAATCTAATTTGAAATAAACTTTTAAAAATGTAAGTGTATTTATGGAAAGTTACGAGGAAAAGGTTTAAAAATTCGTCTTTTCCTAAGTTCACACAACCTTAAGTCAACCTTGATGAGAAGTAAAGTAGTATATTATACAATATAGACTACATTAAACCGTCAGTGATCATTGCAATGACAAATATACTAATTATTAATGATCAAGTACTTCATTAAACCTTCAATAATTACTCCACTGTGCTTTCCTATAACTTACCCTGTAACTTTATACACACACACATACATGCACAAGTATATAATAAATAATAATGACTTAATTATCTACATCTATGGCTCATTTCTGTAACCAGTAGTTATATACTTATACTTATATATAAATATATTATAATACTCATACTTATATAAGAGTACAATATGACTCTTCAAATATCCGATTAAAAATATTTAAGTAAATTATACCTTTTGAAGTCTCAATTTTTATTTATCCATGTAAAATGTTTTTTTATTTATAAAAATAATTGAAATATCAAAAGTTAATATAAATGATAATCATTAATCAGTAATCATTTAAATTTTTAATGATATTTCTTAAATAACAACCATACAAAGGGAAATTACATTGGCATAATAAATATCAATATATCATTATGTATTACATAAAATACATATATAATTTTCAAATTTAAATATAAAAACTGTTGTGCAATACAATGATTACTTTTTTTAAACGGTAAAATTAATATAAGATTATGTTGACCTCAGAAAATATAAGATGCTTACAATATAAACCAAAATTCTGAATTCTTATTTATTTTATCCATAATAGTTTTTGATTTAATACATTAAATTCGATGGAATAATAGCAATTTTCTTAAACGGTGTTAAAAAAATAATTTAAAATGTATTAATAACTTTGATTTTTTCAGTATTTATCCCACGGTAAAATTTTACTTCTATGACTACCTTGCCAATTTTTATGTGTAAATGTATTCTTTTGCAGACACTTTTATTTCTACTATTTTGACAAAAACGTTATATTATAGCTGTGGTTGCGTCTACGTTATGTCAGACAGTTTATTTGATGATAAATGTTGACATTAGACACACTAGTACATTTATAATGAAGTCTATGAGTACAATAAAAAATATAACCCCTTTACAAACATTTCTCGGACAATGCGCCGTTCAGAATGATAAATAAATATATATCGCCAATCCGTTTATATTCTACATTGGTTACGTGTGATGTATATAATATGTAGGTTATGGACATTTTAAGTTGGTCTTTTCAAAAAAAAAAAAAATCTAAATTATTGAACACGCTCCTTGATTAACATAACAAAACACTGATTGACTGATATACACCTACTTCCTTCACAAGATTTTAGATTATATTCAATTTTGATACACGACGAAACATTATAAGTTATAAAAAAATATTCATTATTCAATAGTTATTATAACTGCATCAAACTGATTTCAAAACAAATACTCAAGTTTCATTTAAACAATAACAACTGTTGACATTGATTTTAATTCTGGTAAAATGTATTTAACTTTATACATATAGCAATACTAACCTAGCCTGTCTGGTGTACAATGTGAAATAAAAAAAAGGCAATTTCATTTTGGGATTGTTTGTAAAAAAAACCTAATCTTATTTATTTAAGATAAATATGTTATTTGAATCTAGATTCTCTTGTATTACGAGTATTGTATTCTTGTATTCTAAAAAGGTAAAAGAATATTTTAATGCTAGTACTTTGAAATATGATACCATTGATATACAAATATAGGAAATTCGTTAATTTATTGTTTTTTTTCTGGAAATTCTAGATAAGTATTGTACTTGGATATTTTAGATTTTAATAATTAGATACATAATGACTAGCTTTATTATTTACTGAATAGTGATTACGTTATTTTTTAATTAAAAATAACAATATAATAGTTTATCAATAAAAATATCATAGGAGGCAAATATTTGTTGTTTTTTTTTTTTTTATTAAAATTTATTTTCAACTTTTAAGCCCCTCAAGACCTCAAATACGATGATTTTTTTTTTTAAATAAATAAAAATATTAATGTATACAATTTTACATAATCCTATATTTTACAGTTTTTTTTTTTTGCAAAGCATTGTAGCGACAAAAGAAATCGAAAATGACATCACTTAAGTATAAAATTCTAGTCCTATGGCCAAACTTTTAAAGTGTATATGTTTGGGTATACCAAGATAGTATTTCCAAAAAAAATAAAAATCATCATCAATCAATTTCTGGCTTTACTTGACATTTAAATGTTTAGAACCATAGGCGAAAATAGTGTTGGAGATTTAGATTTATATTGAAACCATAATGTAGTGTATGTATGACATTAGTTTTTTTGGGAGGGGGGATTCACTGAAATTCACTGAATTTAGGGGCTTATCCTCCCAGACCCTTCCCTTATTTTTGCCTATGATTATAACATAAAAAAAAGTAAAAGTGCGTTAAGGGGCCTCGCTACGACTAATATTTAAGGAGCAACATTTAGGCAATATCTAATAACGTAATAACTGCCCGAGATCTATGTGTTAATTGTAAATGATTATTAGTGTAAGTGAAATCCAATGCGGGTACCACTCAAGTACGCGTATGCACATGTTAATGAATCGATAACAATATAAAATTCACAATATGAATTTTATGCCAACTTACGTTTTGTTTTGACAAAATTAAAGTAAGTTAACGTTGTCTGATTTTGATTCTGAAAAATTATTTGAATTCAGCAAAAAAATGTCTGTAGATCGTACGAGACATTTTCCGTTTTTAATTTTAATTTTAATCATGATTTGAAAAAACTCATATTTTCTAATTTTCAATTACAGTTCACAATACTATAAGAATTAACTTTTTACAATGTGTTCTGTACATTCTAAAGATAATTTTCTGTCGAGTTCAATTTTTTTTTAGAATCAAAATCGGACAACGTTAACTAACTTTAATTTTGTTAAAACTTGAACTAAAATTAACAGCAGTAGCGAGGCCCCTTAAATCGCTGTATAACTATGTTTTCCTGCCCGGTTTGGCAGTATACAAGTATAATGTAATTATATATGAATACATAGGTACATATTACGAGTATACAATGTGTTTTATATTGATTCATCTGATTTTAGTAGACTACTTATAAATATAAAAATATTGTTCCTGTTGTTTGTGGTAAATTATGCACCAACCATCTGAAAGATGAAGTACTTAATCGAGTTTTTATGGATTATCAATAATTTACGATGAAGTTCATCTTAGCCGAGTGGCGTGATCATCGATCAGCTTCCACATCGATGGATCGGTCGGTCGCTTTAATGCTATATAATGATGCTACATTTTGTTCTTGGCCGTTCACCGGACTTTACAATCTGAGATTTTTTTTCTTTGGAGTTACATTACAAACGATGGTTATGTACGTCCCCTTCTAAAATACCTTAACAAATTGAAAAGTCGCATTACAGACGCCATCAACTTGCGGTAACAGTCAACATTCTTCAACAAGTTTATGAGGAATTTGAATATTGTTTAGATGTGTGTCGTGCAAGTTATAAGAGAGGTCACATTGAACACGTGTAAATATTATACCTAAAATTTAATGTAATCGACTAACTTGATTAATCAAATTTTACAATGAATATATAATTTTTTTTTTTTGAATCGAATGAATCATTTTGAAACACATTGCACATTGAAATGTACCGTACACGTATCAAATTGGTTGATCGACGTGGGGAGAAAAATACAGTGGGAGGTGGAAGATAATAATTAACACGAATATAGGAAACGCAGTGAATATTATTATTTTTTTTCCTACATGAAAACGAATCATTATAACATCACAATCATCGTTGAAAAAAGTCATGAGCTTACCTGCTGGTCGCTGGTCTTGGACCACTGCTGAAGATGACGCTTGTAATGCAATTAATGCGTTCTCGGCGAGGTCGAAAAATTGTGACCGCCTCGCATCAGTCGTGTACTCGGTACGTTTGACGTCGGACAGATGCACCGGGACACCGACGAGCTGAGCTTCGAGTAGCGTTCTGCCGGCGGCGGTTGCTGTGGCTGTACGACGACGTGCCCACGGGCTTCATTACACCGAGCGGCATCCGACAGTGCAGCCACATGTGCGGTACACGAACGACGTTCCGACAATACCGTATACCGCTACAACGCTACCTACTGTATACCAATAGTAGTTATTACCACTGTATCAATAATAATGTTTATTTTCGGCCGGCCGGTAGACGTTACCACGGCAGCGACGACGACAATGAGTAAACCCCTCGACCATAACTGATAATAATATCGTTTTCGTTTTCGTCATTTCATACATGTCCGTTACTATTATTATTATATTTATATTTCATTTATTATTACAATTATTATTATTTTTTAATATGTATTATTATTTTTATTAATTATTGTTGTTATTATACTTGATACTGTTGTCATAAAATTGTAATTATTAATTTATAATTTATAATCATTGGCTCGCGAGCGTGTCTGCTGCTGCATAACACGCACGCGGCTGTCGTCAGCATGGTGTACGCGAAGATTTCGGCTACCAAACAGCGCCCGTGGTGGCGTTGCATTCGATTTCTTCGCGAATTTCTCAAGGATTTACTTGGCAAGTGCAATATTATATTGTTTACTCGATCGGTATAGAACATATATAGAAAATCTAGTGTTCAGCCGTTTCGGGTTTGCGCGTACCAAAGTATTTTGTACCATTTTTTTTCTTTTTTCCTATAGATATAGTTATTAGAACCGTAATTTGGATTTTTCTACTAAAAATATAGCTATATGATACACGATAAAATATTCTACCCATTTATAAATATTCTTATATAGGTGATTTGTTTTTGATACGCGTACCGCGTACAATGTGCATCTATTATTGGTAGGTTCGCAGTGGCGTGGTGAAGAGGTTTTTGAGAGGCAATAACCTCTCAATTTTTTGGTGTGAGTAGGGTGGGTGGATGGTTTAGGACGTTTAGGTAATCGGAGTCTCGTGAATTCATGACTAATATGTAAGGATAATATGTAACATATAAATTTAACATTGTTCCTAAACATAATCTATAGACTATAATAATAATTATTCAGGGAAATTAAAAAAAGGCAAACCTGCACAACCGTTTTATTCCATCGGTAAAACGTCTAGAACATATCACGTAATACGTATGAACACTACGAACTAAAAACAACAGGAGAGTAATCTCTTGATAAATTTTAGAAAGGCCTGGCTAAAGGCATTTGAAATTAAGTGAAGCGGGCTGAAGCCTTACTAATAAATTATTATAATAATATTAAATAAGTTTAAAAAAATATGAACTAAATGTTTGGGGACTTATACCATAACCCCCCCTTCTATTTGGGCCCATTGGCCTACCTTTCAAGGTCTCTTCAAGAGATACGGTGGTGTTTTAGGTGGTGGGTTTTCATATTTTTGTTGATCCCTTAGGTAAAAAAAATGTTCACCACGCCACTGTAGGTACGTATTAAATGGATGCGAGAACTGGCGAAGTATAATGAATTAATGAAAGCATATTGAAGTATATGATAAAGTATACTATAAGGTACATAAGACATAATATATACCGGCATTTCAAGCAGTTTCGTGTCCAGTTTAATAAGCTCGGATGCTGATTTTTTCTCAGTTCCAGAAACCAGACTGTATACTGGTATAATAACAGTATTTATAATCTAATCGATTTCTTTTTATGTCACGCCCTGTTTTCAAACATAATGTTTATGTAGCATTAAATTTGATTGTTTAATTATTTGTAATTTTATATTTCTATCTAAACTGTTTTGTTAATTGCTTTATACGTTGTAATTCATTATTATTGCTGCACTTGTACTTCTTCTTATGCCTATGTTATAAAGAGTACTTATCCGTTTATAAATAAATAAATAAATAAATAATAGTATGTGTAATATTATATGCGTGTATACTGTATAGTGTATAGTAGGTATGTTATGATAGGCTATTAGAACCGTAAGCTTGTAAACGTTTGATATGAGACAAAATAATATTTTAATATCTAAGGCCCCCAAGGTCCTGAATCCATTTTGTCGACTTGGTTCCTAATTTTTCTATCTTTAATATCTTATTCGTATAATAGTTCATATTTTTTACCGACTCTCATCTTTCATTTACCACATCTCTCTCGTCATGGATTTTCACGCAGATAGAAAAATTATGCAGCGATATTTAGAGTATACAAAAGCACATTGATGTGCTGTATTGGATATTCCATAATTGAAACTATCGATTAAAGTTCAAACGTTTACAGCAAAGTTTGGACATTAGTCTTAGTCGAATCTACGGTCGCATGCGAAAACTAATCGAGTGGCATCAATGCGTTATTTGTGTTTTAATCGATTTAGATCGTTAATTCTTATTTATAAAGACCACATTCTGTAATAACTCCCAGCCCTTTACTGGTGACACCGTGACAATAAATCCAATGCGGTCCCAAGTGTCGGTCTGTGTAGTATAAAATAGGCATTTATCCGATAATAACTAGTATAGGTTGGTGTGCGTTGCGAATTACATATACAGTTATGACCTTCCGTCAATTAACATAATAATATTATATTATAATCGTCATCCATCATACGCGTCCCACGACGCCAAAGTTGTTTATCAAACGATTATTTATCGAAGACCGCACGCTACCGCGGTTACGACGCGTTACGCAATTTAATGACGTCCACGGGTATATATCGCGACTCGACATAATAATCCGTACGGTTTATTTTGGTTATCGGCCAAATGACAGTACGCGAGGACCGGGTGAGTATATAAAATTCGGTAGCCCGGATGAAAGGCGCAACTAATCTAAGCCGTACACAACTGGAAAAAAAAAATTAAAAAAAAAACTAGATATATCTATACTAAAAAATAACGTGTTGAATTGCGAACCCCTCCGGCCTCCCAGTGACATGCGCAAATATTTTCGACGAGGTGGTTACATTTGAAAATTAAATTAGTACTATTACGTATTTTTCTAACCATATGCATAGAACTATTACATGTAACTAGGGTATAAAAAAAAAGACCAACGAAACCCTCTCCCCCCAGCGAATACGTCACTGACTCCTAAATAAAAGAATTAAAAAACGCTTCGACCGGTACCGCCTAATTTCTGTCATTGAATATTCCATTAAATTAAAGTATATTTTGGAACAATTTTCTTTGTAACCACTAACAAAATTTTTTACTGGAATCTTGCAAAAAAAAAAAAAAAATTATACACGTTACAAAATAAAATGTTCACAAATTCGGAGGCATCTCAATGAATTTGGATTACACGACATAATTATTTGGTTTTACTCTGTAAGTAAATATTAAACTTAGAAACTCGAAACATTTACTGTGATACTGAGAACCTACTATAACATGATTAGCAATTTTAGAGACCTTTCATAATTATGAAAAAATGTTATTGAATTTATGCTGTACGGAATTTTTAATTACAAATTAAACCTACCTTATTAAGAAATTGTTTAACATACTATTATATCAACCATCTTTAGAAAATGTATACTAATTCACCCGATTACTTTTATACTCAGAATCGTTTTTTTTTTTGAGAGTTATATTGTGGAACATTGTAGTTTCAAATTGAAAATATAGCAATACAGCAATAACATTAACCTGTCATTGTATCTCACCCGACCGGGGAGTCTCACCCGTTTTTACTAATTGAATTGACAAAGTTTGTCGAAACGCACACCGTGCACGCACACGTGTTGTGTTGATAATGTACAAACTATTATAAATATTAATTATAACTGACGTATGTCGTATTTCGTTAGTATACTGATATATATATATATATGCTTAACGAAATTACATATTATTTAATTATTACATCCACAGTTAAACGTAATTAAAATGGCGATTTTTTTTCTATCATCTCCTTCTGGCTGTCGTATATTAATGACTTCCTCTTTACGTTTCTTTAGTAGTCCACGAATTTAATTTTCATCGGAAAAACCACTATAAACCACCCCCGTTTTCTTATAGCAGATGCAAAAATGACAGCGCATATTCTGTAGTTTTTACGAAATAATTTTAGCAAAAATGGTTTTATGGATTTGTGGCCGCCCCCGCCTCTGTCGTATAATTAAAGCTATATAATAAAGAAAAATTATCGCACAAACATAACGGCGACGAACAAAATGTCACCGTCTTATATCAAATAATACTATGAAGACTAAATGCACCACTTATTTTTACAACTTTTGTTGATGGTTCGATTAACAGAAATTAATTTTATTCATATTAATTAAGAGAATAATATTATATTATGGTATCGTATACTTCTCAGCGTTTTTTGCATACTGTCCCTGTTTGCCAAACTATTTGACCCTGCAATTACTTAAATCAGTATAATTTATGTCATGTAAACTATGACGTATAGATACTACGGCTATGAAAATAATTATCAATTCCGTTTCTTTTCAAAACATGAAGTCCGTCTGATATTCAAGACTCAAAAAAAGTCTAACTGATTTATCATCATTCTCTCTCTCTCTCTCTTTCTCTTGGCAAAATATAAGAATTAAGTACACAGTTTAGTTATTGCACCCTATTGTTTTTTTCACACCATATTATTAAATGATTAGGAATTATATTATAGTGAAATCTCTTTACACATAAATTTCCCAGCAGCAGAGGCTTTAATATTTTTAAAATTTCCCATAAAAATTATATGTAAGTACATTTTATCCTCTCATCCTTGTATAATGAATATATTCTTATCCCTCGTCAATTAAAGTGTTTCTCACTATCAAAGTAGTTGTGACTGCTATGCCTTCTTAATAATTAAAAAAAAGCTAAATCAACTTAAAATTTAAACAATATATTCTCGTGCAGAAAAATATCGGGTTTGAATTGTTATGTTTTGATAAATTTTATACATGAATATTTAAAAAAAAAATACAATAAAAAGTACGTAGGTATATGTTCATTGTAAAGTAGTTAATATATACTAATAATCTGCTTTTGGTAGAGTATTCCATAAACACTGTCCACTGGTAAAGGTCTTTTGATAGAATATAATTTATTCATTTTGCACTACTGATGTAATAGGGTGATGACACTTTTTGTGACATTTTTGAGACTAGCCGTCACAAGAATTATATGTTGCTGTCATCATGGATTATTTTATTTTATTCACACCAACATCACTATCATACTGTGTTTTTAACATTTAAACAAATTACAACAATTTCTGCTTCATAGTTTTAAATTATTTTTCTGTGTTGAAAAATTTTAATATTTAATAAATGTATTTTAATAAAGAACGATGTTACATATTGTTTAGTTTACTTAGTTTATCATTAAAGTTAAACAATTAATTAACTTAATTTTATTTATTTTTATTTTATATCACAAATATATACAGACAAGTGTCCTATTACATAATATAGGTTACATATTGTTATGTAATTGATATGATGTAGTAGTGTAGTACTATAAACTAAATCCGAAATACAAAGACAAATTATTGCCAATATAATATAAATTAAATTAAGTATATAAGTATTACCTGCATTCATCAAAATTTTAGAAGAGTAGATAATTTAAAATGTCATTTTTTTTTTTTTTTGAGAAAATAGGATAAATAGACAAAACATTTCTAGTATAAAAGCTATTTATTTTAAAATTAATTAAAGGCAACAACTCTGTACAATCAATAAACCCAGTTAACAATTTGTATAAAAATATCAGTAGTAGTAATCTATGGCCTTTTAATAAAGTCAAAGGAAAGGTTTTTTAAAATTACATTATACGAACTATTAGGATGCCTAAAAGTATTAAATTAAAAAAAAAATATATCGCAAATATTTATTTTGTTTATTTATTGAGACTAATGGGCAGTATTCTAATTTCTGAGTTAGACCAAAATAAGAAATAGAGTAGTTTTCGAAGAATAAGATCTGAAAATAGCCACACGTATCTACGTAAATTGATTGCGTCTCGTTCCGTTTTAATTATTTTTATTTTTAGCGTCATCATACAAAATAAATATAAAAATATAAATTTATGTTTTAATATGATTTAGATAGTTCCCTTTGATTATTAATGCATAGATCGTTCAACTGTTAGATTTTCCGTAAAAAATATTTCACATCATAATAAATTATAATTCCTGAAGTAAATTTAGGGATCAACATTATTTTTTTTTTTTTTTTAGGAAGAAATGCTCTGTTTCCCTTAGTTCCGTTATAATGATACCACTCTTGATCAATGTTACTATATACTGTAAACATCAAAATATACAAATCATTATTCATACGTATATATTATAGCCAAATTGCTGTATATGAACCATTGATTTAATTCCCGAACGTTGTATATACGCGTCATGAAAATTTATATAAACACGAAAATTCCATTACCCCGCTGCGTGTGCGCGGAAAAAATATCATAAGACTCTTAAGATAGGCTGCACATATAGGTACGCTAAAAATATGTGTCTAATTTTTGAACCGAAAATGAAACAATCAATTCAAACCAAAATATGTTATAAAATAAAACTTTTATGCAATTTCGTTGTACAACGTTTGCTATAATACATAACAATGTATACCTATACTACATTATTGTAATATTACTATAATATGATTATTACGTTATAGCCGCAGCGTATTGTATAAATCTTTATACTATAAGTTTTTTACTTAGCAATTTAAAATTATTATCGATGTTCAGCCTCTATACCTATCTGATTGGAAAGTTTTTTAATTTAATTTGCATTTATCAAGCTCCAGAAAATGTCATAGAGATATTTTAAAGAAGTTTCTTAACAATATTTTTAACCATTAGTTTCTCATTTTCACTTTAGAATTCTTCCGTTCTAATAACGTTAAAAAATATGAGAAAAGCATGCTCGCCCACATTCAATTGTTAAAAACCGCCCACCAATCTTTGACTATATACTTACAAGTACAATATAAGGATTTTTTTGTGTACGTATTCAGGGTATTAGTCTTGTCCTCAAACAACTTTATCTGTAAGTTAAATCTTTAAAAAAATATAAATGTTACCATCGTCTTGAACAGTCAGTACCTTTAGTGGCGTATGTTAAATATAAAATGTCACATATCCTTTTTGAAAAACCGGAAAATAAATTATTTCTACTTACAAAATTGTTTCCTTTTGTATCACTCGACTGTGTAATTTTAAATCATCCATAATAACGCAGAGTATGCTAAAGAGTTATCTTGAAGCAATAATTTATCTGGGTAAATATGTCTAATAATAGCGAAAATTGCTTTTTTATTTATCACATAGTTCACATTAAACCTCATGGCAGCAAATATTTAGAGCAAACCACTTTGCCTGAACTCCATGTAGCCGTTTAATTAACTAACCACAAAACTGTCTGAACTTGAACGTAATTAATCATCAAACACTCTCTACACGATTTGTTTGCTCTTTTCATACTACACCGAACACTTGGATTGATTAAAATCGGTACTTTTTCACATTTTCAAATCCTTTCAAGGTATTAGTAATATGATAATATTAAAAAAATCTATGTAGATGAATAAAATCTTCAATCATGTGTTTTGTTATAATTTAATTTAATTTTTTTTTTTTTGACATGCAGATGATCGCACCAGTAAAAAATTTAGAAAGTCGAAACTTATCCTAGGATTTTTCTACGGACTTTTCCTGAGCCTGAGTAAGTATGCGTATTTATCAGTTAAACAATTCATGTGTATCCATTTCATAATCTACAAAAGTGTTTTTTTTTTTTTTTTTCCAATAGTCCTCTACCATTTTGTAATAGTCGATTTAGAATTTAGCGACCAGACCACTCACTTAATGGTCATCGTCATCAGTTTGTTTTTGAGCGTCGGTCACGCCATTTCACAGCAGGTAAATCGATACTGAAATATCCATAGGCACGCACACGGGGGTAGTAGGGTGTGCACTTGCAGTAACCGATGGGCTCGGTAAGCTTGAAAGGGCTCAGGGTCAGAATAGACTTTGACCGACTTCTTGTCCAGTAATTGAAGAGATTCACATAATTGTATTCAAAGTGACCATGGTCTGTAAAAATTACAGCGTGTATTGTTTTTCTTTGAATGACACTCAAGTATAAATTAAATTACGTGTACGCTTATTTTAAAATAGTAAGTAAAAATATGATAAACAATCATTCAATCGTATAATCACTTATAAAGTTATAAGTTTGTTACATCACACATAATGGTAGATTATGAAAATACTAATACAATATGTATACTAAGAACATCCTTATACATATTTACATATTCGGTCTCGGTAAATGCAATTCGAATAACTGTAGTATATCATTCCTGTATCCCTAAAATGTATCCATTTGAACCTTTTATTGGATGTATATTATATTATTGCTATTATAATATACCGATCGATTTATAGATAATTTGTTAAATTAATATTCAATGACAAAACATGTTGTGCACTAAATGACATTCGTGAAACACATTAAATACGTGTCCAAATTTAAATCGGAATATGGTCGGTACGAGGTCAAAAAAAGTTAAAATGCTATACAAACCAATTTTTTTACCCTCTATAGAAAAATTGATTAAAAGTTAAAACATTCGACACTGCACTTGAACGGCAACCGACCTAGACTTGACCATTCCTGCAATAGGCGCTGAAAATAATTTTGATTTGTTTTATGTTATTTTATATGTATATTTTTAATTTAAATGTCATTTATGTCTACATTAAAGTAAATATTCATCACCATCATATTTTAATCGATTTCGTTGATTAATTTCATGAAGCGACGAAGATACCCTCCGATCATTATAATACCTATATATTCGTTTGCCATTATCGATTTGTGTAAAATATATTAAAAAATATTTGTAAATATTGCGTTTGTAATTGATAATAATGAACAAAAAAATATTAAGTTCAGCGGCTTAAAAATAATAATTATTAATCTAACGGATACGTGTGGTCTACACATGTTATTACCTACTTAAAGTCCATTTCAGGTGAGATGCTTGGGCCTTTTAATGATGCCGACGTTCTGCGACAAGTCTGGGCAACGGGTATTGGTAGCCATGGTGTTTGCCTACGTCATGGCCGGCCCTCTGAACAACATAACTAGAAACGGGTCCGAAGTTATCAGAGTGTTCACATGTTCCGGTGCGCTCGTGTACAACCTAACGAAAACCCGGTACGAGCTTATGTTCAAACCGTTCCAGGAGGCGTTGTTAAACCTCAAGGTACAATCAGCAATAAATATAATTTATATATATATATATATATTATAATCATTTTACAAACCGTTTCGGTACATAGGACCAACAATAAATGTCGTATTTAATAAACTGTTAATCTATGGTGCATTGATCAAATTTAATAATTTGTCTTGGCATCGAGATGATTATAGTATTATAATAATTATTATTTTAATCTTCGCGGTTCACATTTTTGATAAAGTAATAAATGACGTAAATTAAATTTTAACAAAAATAATATATAAACAGTTAAGAAAAATTAAGAGAATTAGTTTGACATGTGTGAGTGGAAAATAGTAATTGCGATACTATTATTAAAGTATATTCATTATACTATGTTATGGTCTTATGAGTAGTGCAATGGGAAAGAGTGGACTATTTTATTCCCGTACGATGATATGTCCGTTGATGATGAACCTAACTAACTTTACTTTTACGTATTCTTTTTTGACCGAATAGTTGAAGCAAAATAAAGAAATAAGCTTAGATGTTATCCGTACAATATACGTAATTATATTCAATTTATTTGGTTTATTCAAATGCCCATTAAATTAATTTAATATATAATTTATTAAAGAAAAAAAAATAATAATAAAATATGATTATGGTCGAATTAAGGAATGTCATTTAGAAACTGAAATTAATTTTAACTTTTAAGCTGTTTTTCAACTAAAGTTTGGTTATAACTTTATAAGTATATTGTATATTTTTTAATCCGCTTATTCACTGAAGATTTTTGGATTTCTTCTAGGTCATCTGAAAATTAGCAAGTTGGAAGTTTTTCTACTACACGTTGTATGAAATTAGAATTTAATATCCAGCGTCATATTAGGGTGTATATATGACTTAACCGTATCATAAATAGCAACAAAAACCAAATGTGTTAAAATAAAACCAATGGTCTAATATTTTATATTCGTATTCCGGTGGAAACTTACTTGCTCTAAACTACAGCAGTCTACAGCCAATAAAATGTTTCCCGTAATGTGATTATCTAAGCGATTAAAAAAACATCTATAGTTTATATGTATAATTTCCTTCGTATTCATATAAATGATGCCTAGAAAACGCTTCGCTATTATATTCTTGTTTCTTGATACATTTTTTAACATAAATACATACGAAAATGGCTTAAACCTATATTGAAATACTTATATTATACGTGTAACAATAATAAATTATAATTTATTAGTTCATGCGTGAATGCATATTTTTGAAGAAGCCTTAAATAAAAAGGGTACACGTTTTTTTGTTATTATTGTATATACATAATTTAAGTTACAACT
This sequence comes from Chaitophorus viminalis, assembly GCA_025469195.1. Lineage (NCBI taxonomy): Eukaryota > Metazoa > Arthropoda > Insecta > Hemiptera > Aphididae > Chaitophorus > Chaitophorus viminalis. The sequence continues at coordinate 202,948 of JAIPRK010000315.1, forward strand.
TCTGAGATGCCATTGCAATAATAGTACCTATCAGAATTAAATCAGGAGTATCAGATATATTATATTTATGCACAAAGCGTTTCGCGTTTACGTGCGCGACGATGATTCCCGATGTATAAGTATCTACAGAGAAATAAAAAAATAAAAAAGACCCTGCAGACTTTGGAGAATGTTAAATATTCCTATCTCGGTTTATTATAGATCTTGGTTTCTCTATTGAATAATGGGGTTTTCTCCCTTTGGCATATATAAATATATACTCACCGCAGTTCACTCCATACATTATTCCGTCTGTGATAAACAGTTCATAATATATTATACATCGTCAAGTCACAAAAATATTTCTAAAAATGTATTCACATTGTAATGTTTATAATCCCTCGACGAATGAATTTCGAATTCGTACTGGAAACCTTCAGTAGTGCGAAATGTGTGACGTACAACAGTTCACCTTATAATATTATGTACAATACGTCGTGCGTGTTGTAAATGGGCATAAAAAACAAATCGAAAATCATAGTCGGAATCACGGTGTGATAGTGATAATACATGCTAATGCCAAAACTGATATATCGCAATTAATAATGTATAAAAGTTGAATTTTTTTTTTTTTTAAAAAAAAGAAAAACTACCAAACGTGTTCAAAATAAATATCTGAAATAATAATTACGTAATGCAGTTCTTACCAATCATTATTCCCTCAAAGTCTGGATTTTAAATTACCATACTACATAGGTACCTAATATTTTGGATTATTGTTTGAAGTAAAATGACTAAACTAATAACATGTGAAATATTGTGTTGAAAAAGATGGGTCGAACGAATGGAATATTTTGATAGGATCCCTTCTCTTCTGCGAAATGGTTAGTCAAAGGAAAAATATGAAATAGCACGCTCACACGTAATAAGACTATATAGTTCCACGCACATTTGAAAATGACTACGACACGATGATTTAAAATGTACTTTATAGTTTATAGTACGCGCTTTACGCCGTCGGCAAACAAATATATGACATTCGAAAATAATCATCGTACATTATGGTTCAAACCCTGAAACACAAAAAAAAAAAAACACCACGACAACGTTTTGCTATTAGACGAAAAGCGATAATCTAGGAATTTAATTTGCTACTGTCGGTTAATTAAAATGCGAGCGTCTCGCCTTTGATCTGCGATATCTACAACATTTATCTGTATATGCACATGTATTATTATGTTTTTATTTTGCTGATAGCAGTTGTTATTTCTCAAACGTTTGTACAGCTTTCAGCTTTAGTCGCGGTATTATTACCATACTACATCCGGAAGAATTAATAATACATTTAACTTTGAATGTAAATTATTTTATTTATCAAACGTGTCGGATGCAGCAATATTTGCGTTCATGTTTTATACTTAAAACGTTTTAGTTGTACAGCAGAAGTAGATTTTTAACCAAAATCACTACAATAGTCGACTCCACTAGTCATATACATAAGCATTATAATTTACCAAATAAGAGTATTACGAGTTTACAACTAAATAGATTTCCGGCTACAACAATATAATATTATTGTTTTGATCGCGCAATGATAATCTTTTGTACACAAAACTACAAACTATACGAACACTACGCTTTGAGAATATCAACAACATAAGTAACTACAGTTTTCCACTATTGTTTATAATAATTTGTTTGCTATTATTTAATAAGATTAAGCTTGACAAAAAAAAAAAAATAATAATAATAACACTCGATAACTTTTCAGTTCAAATATTCGATATCATAATATTATATAGTTCATCTGACCTTGTATTTCATGTTTTTATCCGATCACAGTAGTATTCAACGTCAATGCGGCCACCTTAAAAGTTCCTTTACTGTGACGAATATTATCAGCGTAATTTATTTCGTAGTTTTGATAACAGAATATAATATGAATTAATGCTTAAAGCATGATTCACACTGAACGGACACTCGTAGACCGGTACCGGACCGCTCAGACCCGTACCGAACTGACATTTTAGGAAGTATTCACATTAAACCGTTTTGCATCGACAGACACAGACCGTCATAAACGAGTCAGAAGTAATTAGGCGTACAAATTATAGGTACAAAAAATTATCATTCATAACAACGTATTTAATATGTAATTTTATGGCATGGTGTGGCTCAACGGTCACCCCAAAGTCTCAGTGCCACGATGAACCCGATGCTACCAGATGGGTGACCAAGTGACTTTAGCGGCGTTGTCCGCGGCTTTACACGTCATACACTATTCACGTGTTTAACCCCTTACAGTTCCATTGACCTTAACACAACCTATAAACCAAAGTCCACACATAGAGAGCTAAATTAAATAAGACCTCCCTAAAAAAATTTAAAAAAAAAGTATATATATACGTGTGTATGTAAGAACGATACTGCGATAATAATTTTGTTATGAATGTTATGATAGTTTGGTTGGAAATATATATGTTTAGGCCTCCCCTCATAAAATATTCAACAGTATAAATTAAAATAGGTAGGAAAAACGTAAGGAACTTTTTTCCTGTACACTCCCATATACCTAGTTTATACTTATAATTTAGGAAAATGTATTATTACATTTTTACAAAAAATATTATTTAGAATAGAATAGTTTAACAAATAACACAATTTCTTGTTCATACAATACTACAATAGTTTTATGAATAATTTCAACCAAATTAAAATTTTGATCTTCCATCGACAGAAATTTTTTCCATTATTACAAACCTTCAAAATAAATAACTTATTCTTTATTCTTTCAAACCTAGTTGACAAAATAATATTTAAATACTGCAACAGGTAAAATAAAAAATAAAAATGTCCCAATACAATTTCTTTATTTTATTTTATTTTTTCTTCACTTCACTCAATATCCTTAATAATGGTTGTAAATAATTATATTTACTCGGAAATAAACTTATATTAACTTGCAATAATTTTCAGTTGTCATTAAGTGTAAATAAAACAATTATTTTGTTTTCTTAATTTGACACATTACAATATATATTTTGGTTTAAATTGATTTATTTTATTTTAATAATTTCAGGCTGACACCAATGAAATAAAGGAAACCATAAACTCCATAAATGACGTGATCGATCCTATTCGACAAGAATTTGAATCGGACAACGATGCCATCGTACTACATGAAAGAAATGACTATTTAGATGATCAAATGGTAATTATAATCATTAGTTAGTATAATATTAAATTTAATCTTATTACTTAGTCGAGGGAATTTTTTGAGAAAAAAAAAATGTTTACTCATTTTCACGATAAGCTGCAGATTTGTTTTGGAAAAATATATATACTCGTATGTGAATATAAATTAGTAACTATTATACTACATCTATAGAACCAAAAAATATGTACTATTTACTCTTACCAAATTAAAACACTTATAATCTAAGAATAAAAATTTATTTTTAATCGATATTCAATTAAACTTATCAGACATTTTTTTGCTTCGCTTTAATACCAAATTCAAAATAAATTTTGCAATTTCAAAAGTAAAAGATAAAATTTAAAAAGAATTACAACAATAAAAGTATTATTAATTATTTAATACATTTTTGAAACATTCGTTCGTGAAACCTTCTTTAAGATCGACCTCCTCAATTTTTTTTAAATTTTGTACTTAATATACACAAAAATTAACTTTTGTTGACTTTTATGTTTTCGATTGGTTTAATTTTATTTAGTGAAATTTTAGGGGAAAAAGTCAAAATTGTGATAGAGTCAATCTAATGTAGACTTAACGACGAATTTAGATCACTTTTCAAAATTCGTATCTCATTAATTGATCGATCGGTACATTAAAAATAGAAAACGTATAATTCTCTATGTATCGCATGTGATAGACAGAGACAGAAGATCATGGCTTACAATCCTCTTAATAATAAAATAATAGTAATAATATGTTACCTAAAATATGTACCTAATCCTATATAAGTATTATGAGCCAACGAATGTTCATGACCATGTACATTGAATGAATAAATAAATAATATTATATATATATATATATGCCTATTTGTTATGCGAGCATTGTTATACATCTTGTTCTGTCTTAGGAATCTTCGAAAAAAGACGAGCACATGAAAAATATGTACAAGATGCCGGAATCTGTTGTGGTGGAGAACAAATATAAAGATAAACTGCGCAGGAAATGTAAAGGTAACTGAAGTCTATAGTATATAAGCTAGGTATTCGAGATAAAAAATCATGTTAAATGTTCTTCTTGAAAATTGAGGAACGCTCAAAAACAAAACAATCAATTAATTTACTACACTACTATAGTAATAGTAACTTATTAACTTGTTAATTCGTCTACTCACATAATAAAATCTTAATAATCCGTTATACTATTTAAATAAACTCGTTAATTAAACTATGGGCAAACGGTGTGCCGTTATTACCAAAACTACCATTTGTGAACAAATGGTAAAAACCACATGGTACATTCACTGTTCCATTGACGGATGTAAAAACTGCATTAATAAAGTAATAATAATAACAATAAAACAATGCACAAATGAGACCTTATACCAGAACAATGTGGTTAAAACAGCGCAAAGTTAAAAAAAACTGTTACGTTTATTATCTGTTCATATAATTTAGCTATCAAAAGTGTTATTTTTAATTAAATTACTCATTAAGTACCTACTACCAAATTACTTCACAGAACGTTAATATGTGTACACAAGTTTTTTTTTGTTTTAATGAAAATTCAAGATTGTAATTACTATATAGTATTTAAGGTTATTTGAAAATAAAATTTAACAATAATAATTGTAACAATCTTAACGCTTCCGCCATCAGTAATAAATTAACAACCACATCTAAAATTATAATAACGTTACAGAGAAAAAATTTAAAAAAACCTGTCCTTGGTGCGAGTACGTGCGGATGAAGTGAAACTTACTTCAGTCATTCAACCGATGTAATATTAGGTGTCTATCGGAATAAAATAAAATAAAAAATAGCATAAAAGCTTGTTTTCCTGACAGGAATCGAATCCACAACATACCAGCTCACGGTATTGACCAATAATTACGCTATGTAGTATACATACGTATCTACTGTCTATGTTGTGATATAATTAAATATCGTAATTTTATTATTTAAATTATATTTAATTGTGGTGCTAAGTTGGAACATTCATTTCAAACTATTCAATGGTCAAACTAGTAAAAGTAAAATAGTCGATTTACTCGCGTTAGCGAGTGCATATAAACTTTTACTAAACTAATTGTTATAACCACGATTTAACACGTCCACGTATATTTCAGAGGTCATGCCTATCGTATCGTCATATTTTAAAAAATTGCATAAAAGAAATAATAATATATATTATAATATAATGTACTAATTACTAATAATAATTAATTTCATAAGACACGTTAAAAAGAAAATTGGTTTATCTTTTGCCATAAACACACTATATAACAATATTTAAAACACTTTTTAATAGAAATCTGCAGGTACTCAGTTTGTATCAATATCTTTGTTAATTGAATTAGATAACAGCTAAGTGATCTTTATTCCCGTGACATTTGGCTTTAAATATATTTCGGTTTTGTTTTCTGATCAAATAAAAATTCAGGAAGAAGGTATAAATATTATGAAATCGTTTCTCTCGTGTTTTTTCCTCGATCATGCCCGTTGATGTCATCTTATGCACACTCTGCCCTTGCGTGTGTTTTGAGATGAAATATTATATACTACAAATACGATAATACGATAATAATATCCGATTTGATTTTCAAAATGTACATATTGTATATTATATTATATTCAAGAAATGTAAAAAAATAATTCATAGAAAATAGGTACCATATGATATTTAACGTTTATATTTTCAAGTATTCGTTTACATATAAAAAATATGTGCATACCTATATGATCTGTTCTACAGACAAATATTAATAATATCAAAGATTACGCCGGGGGAAAACCTGGAAAACGATCGCTTATTATAATTGCATACATTTACAAAAACACTGTTATGATGTAGTCCACAATGTATTGTTTGCGCGTGCACTACCTTTATAGCCAACTATTAAAGTTGTTAATTAGAAATATAAGCAAACGACAGGTATACGTTGTTTATCCTGACGAACGATTATTTATTATTATTTTTATTCAGGCATTATATCGCGTGCGGACGAAAAGTGCAAATCAGCATTTAAACGTAGCTACGACAGTTGCAAGGAATCCGTACATTGGTCAGTGAATTGGGCTCTTTGCTGGCCCATGCAAGTGACATTTGTCTGCAACCTCTCGCCACGTGAGTGAATCTTAACTTCAGCTTACGTCTTAATATTTTTTTGAATCTGTACGTCCAGGACCGCACAGGAAAAATTTTTCATACTTATCGGCACGTGTCCATATTAAGGGGTAACATAATCTCCGGACGGAAAAGGGGTGGAAAATCTAAACCATAATATTTTGCTTTTTGATTATACATAAAACATAATGTTCGATCATAATTATTTTAATGGAAAAATATCTTATATTATGTATAACTATACTTTTTCTTCTTTTAAAACACCGGTAATTTTTTATCTCTAAAGTACATTATATTATTATATACCTACTTGATATGTGTATTACTTCTATTTTCTAAAGTTTTTGTGTGAAACGCTATTTAAAAAGAAGTACATATTAATACTTACTACTAATACTTATTTATATAACCTGAATTTAACATAAATACCATTCTATGTACCTACTGTAAATAATGTAAGCTTAAATTGTAAGACACTAATTGTCTTATCAGTTATCATTGATGCTGAAACAATAATTAAGAAATAAAAAAACCCATCAAATTTTATTTTATAACTATTTATAAAAAGGTGATTTTTATTTTTATTCAAATTATTTTTAGGTATGCAAATGGTTGGATTAATAATTTATGTTGTTGGTATAGAACAACGAACATTAGTGGTCCTTTGATTAAATCTGCGATTGCCAAACTGAACATATAACGGGATAAGTGGGATAAATTATTTTTGTTGTTAAGGAATTCGTCTCTAATGAATAAAGTTTGGGAACCAATGAATTAAATTTTATTCATTACATACATATAAATTTGCAAATATTTTTGTTTTATCTGCTTTAGGGATAGAAAGTTTCAATAAAATTTTTTCGGGAAGGACTTTTTGTATGAAAATAATAGGTACCTACTATAATATAAGGTACTCTAAACAACAATTTAGTGTTCAAATTGTACAGTAACTTAATTTAATGGATAAAAGTGTTTGGCAGTCATTATAACGTAATGCAGGTACACATATAAATAAAATATATACATATTAAAAAAATAATTGATTATCCATGACAAAAAAATGTTGTATAATTTACGCGTATAAAAAATGAAAGTCACCGATAAATTTTTACTCATATTTTTAAAACTCTGGTAGACATAAAAATTTGTAAGATTCGTATAAGACAAACATAGAAATTATTTATAAAAAAAAGAAAAATTAGGCAACAAGTGACAGGTTATTATACTATACTCGTGTCACAGTATTTGGTGGAGGAGATGTGTGTGATCCCAAGAAATCAATCAATTCCGGTTTCGGCAAAGGATACGTTTACCTAACAAAATCAAAAAACGAGTTGGCACGCGAATTCCTTCACGTTAAAGTCAATTACAAATTAAACAAAATAAAAATAATGGTAATGTATACATATTTAATACGTTTATACTGTAATATTATATACCTACCATATGTTCATCATATCACTATTGCGCGTCTTCTTTATTACTACTAATCTATAATCTAACGATGTGTTGTATTATTATGTAAGTTTATTTCTATATTATTCATTTAATCGTTTACCATTGATTAGATAATTTTTCTTAATTCTTGATATCATAATTTTCCATACGGTATTGGTATTCATTGCTTGATCCTTTTAATATCATGAAGTGAGGTATTTTCTTGTCTTTGTTTCACCAAACATATAATTAATATTAATAATCATACTACGGGTTTGAGTTAGTAGATAATGCATTACTTTTCACATATAATGTTCGATTATAACTACATATATTCCTACAGTCCATATTTATTTTTAAATTTTCGGAAGAGTGAGCAGCACGATGAATCGCAAACTCGGATAATCGAGGTTTCACTGTGTTTCTAAAACATGCTTATCGAGTGTAAAAAACTTGCCGTACTTAAAGAAGCTGAAAAATAAAATTTTTATTTTTATTTTTTATTAAGCATTTTTCTTAATTATTTTTTATTTAAAATGTTATAAATATTTTTTCTCTGTGATTATATGATATTATTGTATACCCATTTAGTATATAGGTATCACACAAAGTATGGTTTAAGTAAATTTGTTTTTTAATCCTAAGCTCTTACTACTCTATATTATGTTTTTCTTAGACTATATAGTACATAATATATTAATAATCAAAACATCATAATATTACCTACTGAACATTATGCGGTGACATACTCATATACTAATATTCGAATCGTAGAAAATGTGGTATACCATATTATATTGAACTGGATTGGACCTATCTCTTCCAGTATTAATAAACACAATTTTTTCTTTTTTCCTTGGGCGATTAATCCTATAGTTCTAATAACAACATCACTAATTAAATATATACTTGTCAATGTAATTTTCGAGCTAAACTATTATTATTAATAGGCATAGCTCAAACGTCATACGGTTTTAAGTCGAATTTCGCTCTAGTTCGTTTAACGTGACGAGTGTGGAATAATAGCGTTTATTACATTGTTAGTGATGACATTCACGCACAACATGAAAACTAATTAATCATACTCACTTATTATAGTATACGGCTGTCTAAGATCATATCATTGTTCTTCAGTAATTCAGTACGGCTTATTTTCCTGTGTGCACAAAACTTGCGGGTCATCGATAACATGTGACCATCGCAAGTTTCATACAAACGGGTGTAACGCAGTTGTACGTGTGGCTGCAGTGTATGCGCTTGTATAGAAATCAAAACCTTTCGATTAGTACGAAAGCGATTGACAGATCGTTCGATATGTTTATAGAATCGTAAACCCACGTGAGCGCGCGCGCGCGGTTTAACAAGTCCCGGGGCTCGAAACTAACTCTATCGACCGTTATGGTACTATGCGTAGACTTGTGCCATTGGATTATAGTATTTCCACGAGCAACCTCTGAGATATTCTGATACGACGATAGTTTAGATTCACGAGTGGAAGAAGGTGGAAAAGATGATGAGCGGAGGCCAGGCCCGGATTAACACTGTCGTAGGCCCTAGGCACAGTGCCTTTATTGCTATGTGCTAATATACGGTCCTGCAATGTTCAGTATTTAAATTGTCAAGAAAATTTATGTTTGGGAGAGGTAGTATTGAGTATTTCAATCTCAATATTAAGCTTTTAAAAACAAAAGTATTTATAAAATGAAGATCGAATATTAACTATTATAATTATAACTTTATATGTGATAACAATTTTAATTTTTAACACATCTTAAAAACAATTCATTTTATTTAAAATATATTTAAAATTAAATTACCAGAAGCTATAAAAAACTTTATATTTTTTTATAATTTTTTTATCGGTTCATCCAATTTAATTTCAATAAGTAATTATTACGAATTACGATAGCGAACATTTATAGTATTCGTGAAATATTATTCAAATATTTTACTTGTTGTGCTAGAGTCTACAGATAGTATGTTAACTCTTATAAAATGACAATAAAAAAAAAAAATTACAAACAAATCTTAGCTACAAATTCATTTTCGTAAGCCCTAGGCACAGTGCCTATAGTGCCTATGCCCTAATACAATCCTGGCGGAGGCACATTCATTCATAATGAACATGCGCATCGTGATGATCCATTATCATTTGCTGCAATAATAAAAATAGTTGTATAATCTTAGTTATTATGTCTTGTTGTGTTGTCGCTGTCGACAGCCCGATCAATACCGTGACGTTTACGACTCGACCAAAGAAATGATGACGGATTTCCGAGAAAAAAGACAGAAGGCCGAGTTCTTGTTGGTGTGCATACGCCGTCTTTTGGCTTTTTCGTTTCTCAAAATCCTGCTGGAGTGAGTGCTGCAAAATTGAATTTTTATTTCTATGTTTTCGTTTCATTTTGTGCCCACAGAATCACGTTATCGCAACTTATATTTACTGTTGTGATTTGCAGCAGTCAAAGTTATATGCATAAATATTTAACCAACATCGAACACGACAACGCGTACGTGACCCGGTATTACCGGAAAATCGACGCGCGACGCAAGAGGAACGGTAAACACACGCTTCTGCCGCTTAAGAAAACCGAGAAAAGTAAAATGATCGACTTAAGGAGCTTTCGATTAGTGGATCGTGAATGTGATTATCTAGTGGGTACCATACCGAATAACTATACGTGCTACGTGTTACTGATTTCCTCAGTTGCCCATTACTATTCATAGTCGCTATGACTTCCAAAATCTTTTTCAAGTATAAGTAGCCGGGTCCCGGAATCATGAGATTGTTATAGAGGTTATTGTATAGAATGAAAATAATTGTAATATTAACCAACAATATTCGTCATTATTAAATTTGTAGGTTCCTTGTCCGACGGGATGGAATCCCAAGTAGGTGGTATACATATTATACATGTATATGGTCACAACGAGTATCTTTTCTCAAGACAGGCCGGATTTGTTTAGATGTACGTATAGTCTCACACCCAGTCTCTCCGACGCATTACCGTGTTGCGGTGAACATTAACCAACCTCGTGAATTATTTTCCCGAATCGATGACGAACATTTCATATAACCCACTAAATCGGACTTGCTATCGAGAGTATATATTATTGAGAGTACCTATGCATTCAATTTCATTTGGCACACGAACATGTCTACTGATATATATTGTTTGTTTGTCGACACTATTCTCGTTTCGATTCCAAATGGTTTTCGATAATAATATATACTTCTAACGACGTAGTATCCAAAACCATCCGAGGAAAATTGCTTCAAATGAAAAAAACCACGGCGGATCGTTAATAATTAAGCGAGAAAACAATAATAATCGGTAGTACCTAATAGATAAGACGCAATATGTTGCTGCGTTCACAAACGATTCTTGTACACTGGATTTATATTCTAAAAGCCTATATTACATTCAGACGACTAAGAAACAATATGTAACTAGCATTATTATTGCTAAATACTACGGCAGCCTATATGCACGAAATCAAGCAAACAATAAAACAATGAAAAAAAAGTATTAAACACATTCGATCGTGTCCGTTGTCGCTCGCACCGTATAAATATAATATGATAATTTACGGTCAATGCAGAAATAATGTCGTGGATCTGACAATTTTCAAATAAAATATTTCTGTGAAAACGAAAATATTACCTACACAAATCATACGTAGACCGTAGATCAATCATTAAGAATGATTATGTTAAACGTTGAAACTGTAATACTGTGAGAATGCGTGGTTTATAAATTATTTTTCGTAAAGGTTTAAGTATGTGAATTATATTACGAAGTGTTATGGTATTTCGTATAACCGGTGTAAGAATAGTTCAAAGTTATCTGCTCGTTAATTTATCGCAATTATTGCACGTTTTATATATTTCATATGGATAAATATATGTTACCCAACAAAAAACGATCAACAATAAAACATAACGAATTTAAAGTAGGCACATAAGCTGTGTATAAGTGTTTTAACAATAAAACCAATGTGAAATGGATAAAATTTTGTTTTATTCCGATTTTCATTCGTTTTTTTTTTTTTTACCGTTAATGGACACTCGTGTGACGAATTTATTACCGAAGTAATACTACGTTTTATGTGCTGTGCAAAACGTAATACGTTCGGAATCGATTTGTGTCTAAAACGTGGTGATCGTCGTTGCACACGTTGCGCAGCAGCCGAATCCACGAACAAATGTGTGACACCATACACATTTTACTGTCCGACAAAAATATATCGACCATTATGGTGGACTGCGTCTGCGATGGGATTACGGGCTCTCGCCGCAGGATCCTCATAAACGGACCAAACGACATCATATCCATTTTGTACATATATAATGACACAACCGAATAGGTGCAATAATAATTTAATATGATAAACGTTTATTATTGTGTGTGCACGAAGCGAGTGAGCGTATAGGTAGCGTTTTCTCTCAATCTTTCGCACGTTACTGTAACATTATTAGAAACGTTTTTTCGCATCATGAATCATATAATTATTATTCACTATAGCTGATGCGACAAACGTTGTATTGCCAATAGAGTTAATAGAATCAAAGTTGTACGGCGTTGCCCGTGGAAAGAATTGCGTGTCAAACGTGCCATCCAAATGCCGTTATTTCATTGAACATAATATTATCCAAGGCCCCCCACAAGGAGAAGGGCTGTTTGACCTGCAGTACAGGGGCCCGGCTATTTTAGGGATCTGTGGACCCATTGAAAATAGTTTGCAATTTCTGAAATTTTAATAGAAATACTTATTTTATATTAAATAATATTATAAAATAACATTTTATGAATCGTAAACTATGATGTACATTTAAATATAATATGATGTGTTGGCTTCAACAATAAATTTCGACGATGTCATAACTAAGTTCACTGAGCTTAACGTCATGTACAAAGATGATAAAACTGCTTACCATAGTGAACTCACTATGAAGTATACCGTATAGAATCATACATAATGTGAGAAGTGATTCTCGCTCAAATCAATTCCTGACACTTATTTTAAACGATTGTCTTTGGTACTTGTTTACTGTCATGGCAAAAGACACTGAGAGTAAATCGCAATATTCTTAATTCAAACAGATAGTCTGAAGGTACAACTGGTAAAAGTAATATAAACGTTGATTATCCTCGAACACAATCGGTGTTGAGTGTTGACTGTGTCCTCAGTGGCATTTTTTTTTTCAATACTTTCATTTTCACGCGAAATCTGGTACTGTAGTACCGCTTCAAAGGTTCATTGTAGAACCGATGAAGATTTCGCAACAGTATGATTGAAGTTCCTATTCGAAATGGCTTATGTGCTGGGAGACCAGGAGGATTAACTGTGTTGAGGAATTCCACAGAATAGTGAATAGTGTGGTCTACTTGCAGTAATGTATCTGCATACCTACGCGCGTTACATACCATTTATTTTCCCTCGAACGAGTTGTGGAGGACATCGTTAATAATGCCATGTCAGTTGTTCGGGAATTCGGGATCACAATAGTTCGCTCACCAAAACTAATTGATCGATTTGTTTTTCATATCGATAATGTCAGGATAAATGTTCCGACGCAGGTTTTCTCTAAAAACAGGTAGGTACGTTCCATTTCAATAAACGCACCTACTTGCTATGTATCAGTGCATAGTTAAATGATTTAAATGAAAAATATAATTTGGATTTAACTGATGAACGAAGTAGATACAATTACATGTATAATTCGTCTTCCACGTTTACAGATTAATAATTCAAAATGTAATATACTTATACACACAATTTATTTTCCTCATTTTAATTTTTTAATTTTTATTTTCTTGATTTATATCAACAGTATATTAACGGTATTTTGTGTTATATCTTAGCGCTAATTTTATCATGTTTTTAAGTGGTAGGTTAGGTTAGTTCTTCTCATTATTATTATTATTTTACTAATTATAATATGATTAGGTAAGTAAAAAATTCGATACTATTACCACTTGTGTCTTCCTTATTGAAGTTGATTAAAATTATTAAATATACAAAAATTTATACCATTTGGTATTTGCCAACATTTGTAAAATTTCAAAAATATCGATAAAACGTAAAAACATACCTACCCTTTTTCGTTCCCTTAAGAGATTATAGGGTAAAATCCTTTCTTATTTTACCCCTAGAACATACGAAATATATATCAAGAATTCAAGAACATTTAAAGGTCAGAAGTCTTTATATAGACCCAGTGATTTGATCTAGCCGTTGATGAGTGCGTTTGCATTGGACATATTAATTTATATACCTAATAATTAATAACAGGTACAAACTTAACACCAACCTAATAATAATTAGTAATTAACTTAATAGTAAGTAATTATACTCTACGTGCTTACTAATATTTATAATAATTTGAACAAGTCGAGTGTACTTAATACTGCCAGTAGTAGTAGTCGAAACAATGATACCTTTACGTTTTCAGTTCAAATCGTTGGTGAAAATGACATTTGAAATATTCGCTGCTTCCTCGTTGGTATTGTTGGACATTGTATTCTACGAGGCTTTAGACGTGATCAGGAGACACGCAAAAGTCGATTACTTACAGACCGGCCACCACAACATGAGCATCAAAGTCAAGGGCACTGGTATGATCGCAAACCTACTCAGGTCGGTTGTGACCAGATTTAATTTTAGAAAAAACATCACCGTCAACCTTAGCAACGAAAGTAAGTAGTTACGTAGTTATATGCGGTATACTAATCCGCTGCAGTATATAACTGGTACATATATCAATATAAAATCACTCTAGAAAAATTAATTAATCGCTAAAAATGTACATGCCCATATTATACGCATACTTGTATTTATTTTAGATAAAATAGATTAGGTAAACGCTCGTACATTTGGATTTTTATTAATTCATTTTTTTTTTTCTGTACACGATCATAGTATTATCCTAATAAAAATTGGTACTTAGAAGTTAGCGTTTTATGCTATATTATTTAATAATCTCAATCTCGATTCACTATAATATACACGTAGAAAAAACGGTGACATACTTTTCTCTCAAAATTAATAAACGGTTCAACAACCTGTTCCCCTTTATTAAGAACGTATTCTTTTCCACGTACCTCAATAGAACATGCCCTTCTTGTCAATCCATCGAACTAATTATGGTCAAAATATCCCCTTCGAGAGAATTTCGAAATTGGGAAACGAGTCCGGTTTGGACTTCTTCCTTTAATTAATCAAACATATTCACAATTCGTAATAAATTATTAGCTTTAAGTTTAAATTAATTTTGCTAATTATTTAAGAAACCATCTTGTTATTCTGATAAGTTTATATCTTAAATTGTTACATTTATCGTTATATCTTTACTTGTTGACTATTATTACGCTGTACTTGCGAGCCTTACGGCGTTTGTATTGATAAAATAAAATAATAACACCTACACGAGGATGAACAATAACGCGTATGTACTATAATATGTGTTCCATCGTTGCCGCAGTGTGTCTGCCTAATCCGCACAAGTTGGAGGCGTACTACGTGAACAAGATATACGGCACGTTCCTGCTTGTGTTCGTCATGACCGCGTTCGCCGGGTATACGGGACGGCTAAAACGGTTGATCTGCGCGATTTTCTTCCGGAAACGTGAGAAGCGACGCGTCCTGTACCTGTACAACGAGACGCTCAGGAAACGGTCGGCTTTCTTCCGGTACATGCGGCGCAAGGTCGAGACGTTGGCACGCGAGAACAAGCTAACGGTCAGCCTGCCCACCCATATCTTTTTTTTTTTCTTCGTTAGAAGGGAGATTCTAAATTCTCTCGATTTTAATGGCCTAAAAAAATCCTCCTACAACGGTAAATTTTCCCGGCCCTACTTCGAGACTGCCTGAGGGGTGTATGCAAATTCTCCTAGATCTACTTCAGCACTACCTGGAACATACATAATATACACGTAAACTCTTGAGTCTTAACTATAACTTTGTACAAACGAAGGTTTGTACAAAGAAACGTATTATAATATTGTCCACCTAAAACAGTTGAAAATAAAAGAAAATCAATAGTGAAATTGACTACCTATACATTTAAATTTAATTTTCATATTAATATTTTGTGTGCCTATCCAAATTTAAAGTATAGGTACCTATAACTTAAACAAATGATGATAAACAACAAAATAAAATAAATTTTAACATAATTGTTGCCCGTTGGTCTGTAATAAATTATAATTTACAATTGTTAACAATATAAATCATATTACTAGGTACCAGTTATTATGTAAAAACAAAGTTATTATATTACCAGTAGCGTTTACATAATATGCCCTCCAAGGAGTTCTGAAGTATAGCCGAAAAGGCTTATCACCGGGAGAGTTGACTAGTTTTGAAAATCGAAAGAGTATACCGTACAACCGCCAAAGAAAAAATTTTTTTTTCCTATGAGCAGGAAGATCTCAACGTGTGCCTACTGCTCAGACTCAAGTTTCCAAAACTGTTTGGTTGGCTGGTATGGTGTGTGTGTGCACGCCGGAAGTGCCTGATTTGCGGCGAACCGGAAACCAGGGCAGGTAAGCAGTACGGTTGCAATACCGTCGGCTGCTTGTACGTGCATTGCGAAGAGTGCTGGAAAGAAGTGGGCGTGTGTTATGGTTGTTCAGACATATTCAACAGGAAGGATAATGACGATGACTACGAGGGAGAAGAAAACAACGATGAGCTCGCCGGCTACGTGGACACGGGTTATACCGATTAGAAATTAAATGATACAATAGTTTAATGGACTCAGGTAGTCATTATAGTGTTATTAATAGCTAACACAATTACCACAGTACATGTAAAGATTTTTTTTTTTTAGTAAAATTCATTACTGTTGGTATGCATATTATATTAAAGCATTTTTCATTTTACAAAATATATATAGAATGCAACTTATAACCATAGACAATTATGTGATTCAACGTAGAGATTTGACTAAAATATAACTCAACATTTTACATTTATAATTCTTAATATTTCTAATTACAGTTTCAATTATTTCAAAATACAAAATACATATTATTACATATAAAAATATAATATTAGTGAACTCAGCCAAAAAACTTAAAAATTATAAGTAGCAATTACTATTTTGTGTCGAACACATCAGTAAAGAATAATAAATTGTTTTTTACTAAATTTAAAATAGCACCTGTTTTTTATGTTTATTATAATTGGTTTTTTATAATTTATTTATAATTCTAATTCATATTTTACATTTTTGTATTCATAGTTTGCATAAAATTCTTCAAAATTAAATTCTGATCCTGAGCAAAACAAAGAATTATCTGAATTGGTTAAAGATGTATTTTTTTTTTTCATTTTTGTTAAGTCAATATGCAATATAGGTAGTATAGCATCATAGGTTTAAATAAAACAATATAAAAAATAAAAATGTATCTTAAACGTTTGAGACTAATGGTAGTTAAATTAAATAAAATACATGAAAACTTAATACTAAAGGGCTCCATTGTACAATATTACAGGTTAAAAGGCCGGTAAGCTGAACTGTGAGGAGAAGCGGGCTGCTCCTGTTCAATTTTTTCTTTATGAAACTTCAATGGTAATCGACTAATATAATTTCTTTAATTACATCACATATTTCTTGTAAGCATAGTCAAGAAAGAATAATACTGATACAATATTATCATATAATGGTGATGCTGGTTGCCCATAGGTGTTCATATAAGCTGAAATTCAGATAGAAGTTTTTCTTACACATCCGCCTTATACATCATAATGTCTCTTTAATGTGACAACAAAAATTTTGTTTGATATCTCATAAATTCTTCTCCCAAATTACAAGCTATTGTTTTTCAATTCAAAACTAAATGAATTCTAAAATAATAAATTATAATCAATTTATGTACTTTAATCAAGATATTTAAGATTGCCTACAATTTTCTAAGGTTAATCACTAATTATTCTATACGTTAAAATGAATTTCTTTACATTCAATGTTAATCAATAGCCTATACAATTCATGACAAAATGGTTCCAACTTTTGAATTCTTTAAATAGGTGACAAGCAGCGTCTAGAATATGGACCTTTATGCTTTGTACTTCATTTAAATACATAACTAAATTTCTAAAGAGATATTTGTTTATTATGGCACACATGAAACTTCCTTATAATTTCATTTTGAGCTAAAAAATAAAATAAAAAATAAAATAAATATCAATTATACAATAAAACGTATTGTAATAATTAATAATGCAAAAACAATAGTGTAATAAAATAATTTTTTAATCTACAGCTTATAAATATAAAATTGTAAGTTAAGATTAATATTCAAAATAAGAATGTAGGTTTGATTTTGTAAGAACGTAATCAGAATATTATCAAAGTATTAAATGTTTAAATAGATACATCGGAATCGACTGAATTTAATAATATAAAATAGATGGTTTTTTTTATATTTAATAGAACCATCATCCGTATTGGCAGTTGACAGTAAATTGTTTTTAAATTATGAAACACTTTGTCTTTAAACATTTAATAACTTGGCTTAGCATTTTAAGTTTATATAGAAAATCTAACAGTTGAAAACAAAGATCTAAAGTATTCTAAGTAGCTTCAATAATATCTTCCTTCAAATAAGATACCTTAAAAAATCAAAATATTTAAATTAGTTATTTTGCAATTTAAAATATTTTTGACTGCAGAATTTATGAGAGGAACTTATCTCCGGCTAGATTTCAAATAAGTGTTACAAGAATAAAATATTCAAATTGATAAGAGTTTCAAGCCCTAATTGCTATTTATCTACATTACCTATAATATACATGTTTTATCTGTTTTATCGTTGGTATCATAATATTTGTATACAATTTGTTGAAATTAACACATAAATCACTGTAAAAGCGGTCTGATATTTGTTGAAGTTTAACATTTATTAAAGTACAAAATGAGAAACTTATAATAACAAAACATTTAACTAAAATAATTTTATATATTTTACATTCCCTATTAAATTTTTAATAAGTACAAAACATTAATAAAATCTAATTTCTATTATTATTATAAACTGTTTGTTGACATTTTAATACGTATGAAGGACTACTTGGACCAAGTTGACATAAATGACATACATATAACTTTATAATAAATGAAATATTCAACATACAAGATAATACCAATGTATGATTTAATTTAAATATATACTCATATTATAATATTAATTTTTTTGTTTTTGAATTATTTTTATATTTTATAATGGTATTTACTTATTTATAAATAATTATCAGATTCAACAAGAAAGTTTATAAAAATAATATTAAAATACAAAAAAAAAAAAAAAGAATTATTCAAAGTCCAATAGGTAATTTAACTTGATTAAACACAAATTAAATATATGAAGATATTACAATTAAAAACACCATGCTTTATGCAATATGGTTTAACTGAACTGATATGACAAGAATACTATAATTTATATTTTATTAGTAACTATTACAATATAATAAATAGTTGTTGAGGTGATTACATTAATTTGTAATCGATTCACCTCAGCAAAAACATATTTTACTAAAATATTTATATTAACTATCCATAATTAGTCACTGATACATCTTCATTAATAGAACACAATCATGCATATAACCTGGATATGTCAGTAGGTAATGTATTTGCATAAAACAGCAAATTCTTGTATGTTAATGCCATCTGATCCTTTTTCCATTTCTCACTGCAAAACAATTAATTAAATATAATGATTGCAAACTAATCATTGTGGCAGACTTACATTGATTTAGATATTGCAAACCTGTAACGAATGCAATTCAACAGTAAAATAAAGTTGCATCGCTTTAGCTGTTAAATCTTCGATAATTTGATTAATTGTCTATCGCTGTGATTCAATTTCCTTAAAAAAAAAAGGCAATACACTATTATATCAAATCCATGAAACTTTAAACCAATTCTCATACTTAAAAAAATGATGTACAATGTGCTCACATACACTGTGACCTAAATGGCTTTAAAACAGTACACAAAAAGTGTAATACATTTTTAGAAATAAGAGAGTACTTACATAAATTCAGTCGGTCCAAAATGTTGTGTAACAAAAAAGTCTTTCGAGATCTAAATTCTAATTCCGATGATGGAATGATTCCATGAGTTATTTGTTAGATTTTGAAATTTGAACAAGTTCTCTAAACGCTGATATTATAATATTTTTATCAGTGTAGAAAAATATCAGTTACTCTTCGCATAACTAGATGGCGGTTGCAATTAGGGCCAAATGATTATAGTAAAAATGTAAAATAATTATTGTTTTAGTAATTTACTGTAAAACGCATAGATAATATAAGAATATTATCTATGGTAAAACGATGCAAGTACATATATAAAAAAAAAATCATCAAGTTGTTACTCTTAAGTAGTTAGTAATAAAAAAATAAAATTATAATAATCATTCGATGATATTTCAACGCAAGGCATTAACCAGTAAAATGTTGAATAATGTTTAATAATTATAATTTTTGAACTGGTTAATTTTTACAAATTTAAAACAGGTTTTAATTGTTTTTTATTAATCAATTTTCTTTACAGTTTTGTTTCAGGAAAAATTTAAGTGTTTATACTATTTAATTATTTAATGTCTGGGCAAAAACATTTTGACGAATTATAGAAGTATCTGAATTTTGAGATGTAGGTATATCGTTTGTCGATTAACGATATACTTAACATTTGCAGATAACATTTTAAACGCAAACTGCATATTATTCTTAAGTAGTCAAAAACAATGCTTTCCAATATGGATAATTCGTTTTATAAAATGTATCCAATATTTCAGTAAACATTGAAATAAATAACTATTAAATAAAGTAATATTTATTTTTTAGCTTGTATCAATCTCGTAAGTGTTACGAGGTAACAGTTAACATAAATTATTGATCATTATTAGCGATATTACAAGAATAAGTATAATAAAAAATATTAAAATATTAGGTTTTTCTGAAACATCATGTAATTAAATGTAACGAAATGTCGAAATATAGGTATATGAACATTAAATTTATTACTTATATTTAAATATTTATTAATTAGAGTAGGTAATAATTATATAACATCACCTTAGTCTGCAAAACGTGAAAAAGTGTTTGAACCCCCCATAAAAGTTTTCTGGATACTTGCCTATTACACTCTACAATAGCTGGTATTTGTTTTTGCTTGTCTGTTCAATAATTGCATTTCAATCTACTCGTTGGTATAACAAATGTCAAATACATACGATTGAAAAATATAGAATGTTTAGAGGCTTGGAGCCATTGTAAAATATAATTATTATTTATTTGTACTCAATCGTTAAAAGTTTTGATTTCTTAATCATTTATAAATACCATTTTAATGTATACATTTTTAGATTTTATATCATATGAAATAAAATATTGTTTTCTCAAAAAGTCCTAATGTAATCCGTCTGGTATTTTCAAACTTACCGTGTTTAGAAAAATCTAATATTTTAATCATTTTATTTTAATTTTTTCTTGTAATATCGCTAATAAAATTTAATTATTACCCATATAAACTATAACGAGATTGAGAAAAACTCAAACAGTAAAACGTATTATTGTGTATTCATCTATAATGTATTTTGATATTGTCAAAAACTTTTATCCCAACTTGATAAGTTTCTTGGATGTGAATTTGTCACATTAATTTATTATACTTTTTATGTGTTTATCTATAAATCCTGAAATCCATGACTACGTAAGCTTCTGAACATCGTCATATTATATTATGGATCAAAACCTAAGGTTCGAGTAGTTCGACCAAACCTGTTGTGGAACGACAAAATAAAATTAAAACCTTGTTAAACTCAAAATATTTAATAGCACATTAAAATTGCGTATTAATCTGATATAATGTATGAACACCAGAACACCCACATGCCGCACACAGGGACTTTGTCCGCATTCGTTGTATCGGTCTTATAAACTAAATACCAAAGTATAATTTATAGGGTAAACATAGTGTACGTAATAAACGCCAAAACATACACCTACCTACTCGATATTTAGACACGTGAAAGACCATACCTACACACAGGATAACTGCGTCACAATGAAAATTTAATTAAAAACCCTCGTATTATAGTACCTCTGTATTATAATATATAGTGTGTTTCCTTTTAAAGGTAATACCAATTATTTCAGTTCAGAGGGTTTTCAAAAAAAGGTAAGGAATATAAAAATACACATTTTTTGATGCATTTTAAATTTTTATTTTTTACTTTGCACACGGAACATGCACGATTCAACTCGCATTTTTTTTAAAATAGTAACAGGTGTTTTTATACCAAAATCGGATAGACCGATTTTTTTTTAAGTTATTTCGGACTTTTTAAACATGGCTTTAAAACCAAAATTGGCTGAATAACAATGAGTAATGTTTTAATTTGAATCATAACATTTTTTAATAGTTACGTATGATTTTACACATTTCTGTGCAATTTCTCATATTTTTATTAGGAACAGTGTGAAACAAAATAAATGAATTAAACTTTTTTAATTTCTATTATTTATTTAAAAAATAATGTACTTAGCATCTTACAATAATTGTTTAAAATTTAAACCATTATTTTCCATGCATGATTTTAGACGATACCTTACTAAAAGATACGAGGATATCGCACAAAAATATGTAAAATAATACGATAATTGTTGAAAAATTTAATTATTTAAACTAAAACATTAACTCATTATCATTCGATTAATTTTGGTTTAAGAGCTATGGTTAAGAAGTAAAAGTGATAAAAAAAACTTAAGCCTATCCGAATTTGGTATTAAAATCACCTATTTGATGACTTATTGATATTTAAAAAAATGCTAGTTGAATTGCTCATGTGCACAGTAAAAGAAATAAAAATTTGAAAACCAATAAAAAATCTGTATTTTTGTATAACTGCCCCCCCTCCCCTCAAAGACTTCAAATCAATCCAAGGTCTCCGGACTGAAATTAATATATAGTTTACACGACAGTTAAATGCGTGTTTTCACATGAGAAGGAAACTTGCAGTCACATTTGCGACTACCTGTTGCAGTCCTCTAGTAGTGTAATATATTATTAGTAACATTCGTTGGTGTTTTAACGAATAATTATTATTCACTAAGTAACGTCATGCGTGAGAACTGATCTTGCGTGATATGACAACGGTATAACTAACGTGACCATACGTCCCGCTTTCGAGCTTTGTGTCCCGTTGTCCCCAAAGAACCTAAAAATGTCCCGCTTTGAGAAAAACCGACCTGTGGTAGGTATTTAATATTGATTCATCACAATCAAAAGCATTATACGGGTAGATATATATACATATTATGTAGTTCAACCAGTTCAACGAGGAAATAAAAATATTTGAATGGACAAATCTGAGAAAGGTCCTCTCATGGGAAGAAGTTCAAAAAGTGATGGACTCACTGATTGAACAGAAATTTATTAGTAGCAGTCAAGACATAAGAGTTTTTGACGAGTTTTCACTAATTTCCAATTATACAACAGCTCAAAAAATATCCGACTGGAACACCGGAAATATAGCTACTGAAACCCGTTGGGTGGAAATATTTACGCACTTTAATGCTAATGATCTCTTAACTTGAATTTTTGTGTAATTATAGAATATATTTTGTATTTGCCAGGCAGTAACGCTTCTGTCGAAAGAGTGTTCTCTCACATGAATAAAATTTGGAGCCGTGAAAAAACTCAATTGGGAGTCTGTTTTAAAATCCATTCTTATTACGAAGGGTAACATAAACAAATCGTATCAACAGTTTCATTCATACATAAAAAACAAACCAGCTATTTTAAAGCAGATTTGCGGTTCAGAAAAATATAGAAAACCAACTGAATAATTTACTTTATTATTACAATATTATTATTATTTATTATTATTATTAATATGCGTTTTTCTGTTCTAATTTTTTTACAGATAATGTATGTTTTTTTCTAATAAAAACGCACTTTGTTTCACCATATTTCTTATGTTCTCATTTAACGCAAAATTATATGGTTTTTTTCTATTAAAATTTATTGGTGTCCCGCTTTGAAGGAAAAAAATTATGGTCACGTTAGGTATAACATATGCCTGTTGAGACAATGCATGAAGTTTTCGCAAAGAGACATGGCACTCGGCAAGCGTATATAATAAAATATTGATAAAACATTTAATTATTACATTATTGTCATTAGGTCATTGCGGTTCACAATCCGTTTAATTATAGAACAATAATAATAATTGTCCTCGATGCTACGGCTCATATAATGTATATGTGTACACATGAATCAGTACCACAGTAATCACCCACCAGTGTGTGTGTGTGTGCAACGATAATAATATAATTATTGTAATATCGTATACGAGTAGTACGAGTATAGAACAGAACAATTCTCCCGCTAGGCGAAAGCCATTGATTGATGCACGGCGCCGCACACTAGTCAATGAACCCTAGGAAATCCATTGTTATCAAATGACGTATGTACGTGTACTTATTACATGCGAGTCGTAGTCGAAGTTATTATATGTTTTACGTACATAAATAAACTATAAACTATATATGTGTATATGGTGCTATGTATAAGTAAAATGTATAATATAATATGTGACCATGTGCTGTACACAATATTATGTACGTATATATTCCGCGCCGACGTGACATTGATGAGCTATGACGCGTGTATGACGTACGTTGGTCGCGTGTAATTGATTCATAACTAAATATTTAAATAATTAAATGTTATTATCAAACCGGTTTTTTTAATTTCCACGTGATATAATATTTATGATATATATGTCACCAATTTCGACGACGTCGTCTATATGCCGTGTGTATAGGATAAAATACGAGCATTGGACGCGTACAACGCGAAACTCCCGAATGTGCGTCAATATACACCGGCAATACGGCGCAAAACGTGTACAAAATATTAAAATACAGTAAGTGAAGGTGGTCCAACGTTTTGTATAGTTGGCGAATCGATTAACCAATATATAAATACTGTAGATGAGTGCCGCAAAAGAAAAAAAAAACATTAATTCATATTTTATTTCATATTAAACATGTTTACGTATCAATATAAAAGTAAATACACAAGTTATCATACATTTTATAGATAAATAATAATTTATGATTAAGATTTCATAAAAACTATATGTTTTAATTTTCAACAATCCATCTAATGATGATAGTACATTGTTTTTCAGAAGCCAATTTCACAATATCAATCAAACGTCCTGTGAATGCTTACATAATATGATTTACGATTTTAATTGACAAACTGTCGATACGATTTCTTAATAAAGATTTTATTTAATTTATAGTAAACAATTCAAATTCAAAAATACACGAGTTTCCAAATAACAAAAAAATTTCAAGAGAAAAATAATTACAAAACTTAATTTGTACATTTTTCCTGTGACCATATACCTAATTTCCTAAACACTTCAGGATACTAATTACTAATTAGCTTTTGATTAAAGGGGATTAATCAATTATATTTAATAGATATTATAATGTTAATTGCATTTAAACAAAGATAGATAGAAGTAAAACTAAACAGAAAGTATAAAATATAAAATTTCGATACTAAAATTGTGAATAACATGTACTTATTTATAAAAACTTTGACTCCTAATTATACTACTTATTTCATTTTAAATTTTTTTATATTTTAACCTATATACTACCAACCATATTTTTAATTTACTTATATTTTAATATAATATTATGATTGTGCGTTAAGACAATACTATATTTTTTAACATTCATACCTAAATCACCTATATATTTAGTATTGATGACTGATGTGCAATGTGCATCAATACTATTCTCGATATTTTAATTGCAGAATAGTATTTCAAATTAAAACAACAAACGTAACATTAATAATGATTTGAATGTTAAGTGTTAACTTTTAATTGTAGGAAGCCATATTACATAGTACACTCTTATATAGTTGAGCCTAATGATTAATGTCTCATACTACGATACATCATAAAATTTACATTATAAAAAGTATATTTTATAATCTAGAGTCTGGTTTTACTATGATGTATTCATTTTCTAATTTCTATGAATATTATTTTCTGTAGTTATTCGAAATGACTTATGGTATTTTAAAAATGAAACATCATATGACATATTTGTAAATTGTATACAATTTTTTTTAAACAATATTGTTATGTACCCCCATGCTAAATAAAATTAATTTCTAACTACAAGTTATTCATATTTTATAATTCATACTATATTCGTAGATACTGTAATAAAATTGTAAAATATTTCCCCAGGGAAATAGAGGTTTATATGTCTAACCATAGGACATACTGTATACTATAATATAAAACTACTGCATTATATAGATATAAATAAAATACTAATCGTATTTCTACTTTGATATAGAATTGTAATTACGAAACTTATAGGAATTTCCGTGCGGAATCAATATTTGTTGGTTTTATCTATTTGAGATTTGACTATTTCTAAATAATCAGTATACACGTCTCTGGATTATAATACACTTTGACGACAGGAAATAGGACCACCCTGCCACACGTGGCCACATGTTCAATACAAATACTCTATGTCTAGCAGTTAATGAATGTAATTTACACGTTTCACGTTTCTATGACATGTGTAATTCAATATTATTGGATGCAGAAAAGATTGAAATGTTAATTTTTTTAATGCATTGGCATTGCAATGTTAAATCAAATATCATGAGCTTTTCACAGTGTTCATTTAATGTCATAAGCCGTTAGCTGTTATATACCAAGACAAAATTGCTGAGAGACAGACAAAATAATTCTTTAGATATAAAGCTTTTCACTGCTTGTAGTAAATTTTGTTTTTTATTTCAACACAATATCCAAAATCCATTTTCTAACTCAGTTGATACCCACTGAATAATATTTGTCACAGTCCCTCGGTAGTGCAGCCGTGCAGGTACATTATACACACCACTATCGCTTATTTTCTATCAATCATATATGTTATAACAATATTTATAAACGTTAGGTATTTGATCAAAAGTTATAATGCATCATTTGCAAGTTCTTGTTATTTTAACAAACGAACACCGCTCGTTTAAAGTATTTCGATAGAGTCCCTGTAATTTTGGATATTTCAATTAGGTTACCAAAGTTTGATAGATAAATGCAGTTCATCATAGTATACATACGATACTTTAAGGACTCAGTTTTTAAACATTTTGTTTTTAGTCTAATATCTGAACTCAATTTACCAAAAGTTATACTATTTTACACAATGTAATGACAATCACAATAACGTACATATCACTATTTAAACTATCAATGTGCCATTAGTAGTAATAAGTATACTTATAGTGAGTAATACAGTATCAAAATACATTATCACGTATTCAAAAATTAACCTCTCAAAATCCTATTATATAACATATTGTGCAATAATGTTTTATTAAATACATATATAATAAAAACATATTTAAATTCTGAGTATAACCATTGATACAGTATAACCATTCATATAGGACGGAAATCAATTAATCGTTAATATATAATAAATATATGAATCTTAGAAATTAAATTATTTATTTTTTTGCTTAAATTTTGTTTATTAATTAATTAAAGTATCTATGTATCTATATGTGATTATAAATGAGTACACAGAACGATCAATTTAGACATACATTACCTATTCGAATGTGTTAAAGAATTTACAATATGTTAATACATACGTAGTTATTTATACATACACGTGGTAAAAAGTTTAATGTTATGGTTTGCATTACATTTTGAAAATATAATTGGGCGGGATTTCATAATCACTACGTACGAACACATTTGCCTTTTACCAACACATATTTTTCTTTGCACTTGCCTTACACTGGCTTTAAGACAGGTGTGTTAATTAATCTCTGTGATTCAAGCTCGTAATCAACCCATGGGTCGATGATATCGTTATTCTCGTCTTGGATTTAGCCGCTGGTCGGTTGGACCGCGCACTCACTTCTTTCCGGCAGAGCGTCATCGGTCGGCGCCGTTGTCTCTTGGAGGATCTCTTTAGTCACCGTTTCATCAGTTATTCTCAGGTCGTATTTCCTGGTACACGCACGGGCCGATGGAAGATTCCACTAACGATGGATCCTCGTTCTCCCTTCGCTGGTGCTGGTTTCCGACGATTTGTCTTGCTTCGGGTATCATGGCATACATTATGCGACGACGACTGAAAGCGCTAACAGAAATCTTGAAAAACGATTCATCGTATTGAATGCGTGTAGGGGTATCCGAACGTTGTGTCGCGTAAAACTAACGTTTGCATAATATACGCGCGCGCCATATTTTATACCGACTTTGCGCGGCCCCGAAGGAGATTACACCGCACGCGGAAACGGAAACGATCAAACGTCAAAACTCAATAAAATTCGTACATTAATATTATTACTATCAACTATATGTCATCGTGTTTCGCATTTTTATGTTTCAAGTAACAATGGAAATGTGGCCAATAATAAGTGCAATAGAACCTTCTTTAAGAAACTTGGCTGTTCTTAAAGAAAAATCTTATGAATATAGAATTTTGACGAAAAGAATTAAGAAGTACAATAATTTAATTTAAAAATATTTTTCCCTCTCTGTACGAAATGTATATGTCAATTAATTTTTTGCAACATCTATTGTAATTACATAAAATAATATTAACATAGAAAATAATTGTAATAATATTGAACAGTCTAGAAAATATGTCAAAAAACAATATTGTCAATAACTGGCGGGACACCATCAATGGGAGTTAAACCGGTGGACCACGTCTTGCGTTATTACATTTTTTTTTTTTTAATGATTTTATTCAGTCAATTAATTAATAATTATCAATAACTATTTAAATAGGTATAGGTTAAAATTATTAACTTAAATTTACATTTTAGTTATCGTATTATGCGCTCCGCGAGCAATTTTCATGTTGTTTTTAATGTAGTCGAAAATGAACATCGAAGATTACAGAACGCTAGAGATACTAGATGGTGGACCAAGGAATTTGGTCTTAATAATATTTTTTGGATGGCCAGTACTAGCCACTACAGCATAGGATTTGTAGTGTTTGCACATTTATTTTACACTAAAAATAAAAATAACAGAGTGAGAAACAGTATACATTTTACATTTTATGATAAGACAATAAACATATTTTACATATAAATACACAATTTTGAGTTTTTTTATTTTTTTTTTGTCGGTTTTAAGCTATATTCCTTTCGTTTTATTTCTTTTTGATTTGTATTTTAATGAATTAGGCAATTTAGTAATATTTAGGTGTAATAATTAGGTATTCATAAAACAAAATCATACAAAAATAAGTAATAACTAATTATTATATTTAAATACAAATGTACAATTAATGTTTTCGTATTATTTTGTCGAGGTTAAATTTAATTTTCATTGGATATCGGATAATTGGTTTTACTATTGCAGGTATTATATAGACTGTTTAAAGTGTTGAGACTATAAGTATTTTTTAATTAAACCGCTATGAAAAAAAATATATGAATGCATATTTCAAATGCATGTTATAAGGTCGCAAGTGCATACGTTTAGCATAATGTTATTGATATTTTTTTTTAATTATTATTTTTTATTTTTTTATATCATTTTAACATTTATTCTTTTGTTGTATTTATCGTGATTAAAATGAAATAGATTTATATAGAACAACTAATAATAGTCCATTGCTAGTAAAAAATTGGTGTAATTAGACGATATGCAAATCTATAATTAAATTTTAAAAATCCAAATATGTGGTTTTTAATATCCGGAATAGCTCATATGCATTAGTTCCGATTTTTGTCTATGTGAAGTATATAATATTATAATTGTAAATATTTAAATCATTCTTGTGAGAAAATATTAAATATCTTGGTGTATATTTTGGCCATAGACTAAAATTAATTTAAGTTAATCTAATTGCACCTTTTAATTAAAACTAATTTTGGAACTCAAAGTCCAATATTTTGAGGTATTTTTTTATTACGTAAATATAATATTGATTTAGTCAATATTGATAACTTCAACAACTATAAGTTGTATTAATACAATTTTTTCATGTATCTGATTCTTAATTAATCTTGTTTATTTTACTTTATACTATTTTTTTTCTCTCTTTTCAATATTTATACATTTTCCTAATTAATAAATTTTTATTATAAACTGAACTTATTCGTATTCAACTATATTATACTTATTGAGTGAATTGACAAATTGTTTATTTAATATTTTCTCTTTACTGTATATTATTCAGTTGTTATAAAAGTAAATGTTATTTTCATATTATTGTTGTCGGAATTAAATTAAATTTTCACTTAATAAAGTTGTTGATAACATAATGTTATTGTACCTAATATAGTATGTCTACTATTTTATTAAACTAATAAAAAATACAAGTAAAGGTTTCATTAAAACTCAAGTTATTTATTTATATTGCAATGATATAACATACAATTAAATTATTAAATTATATACTATTAAATATTAATATTTCTTAATTAAATCGTGAAGAAAAAATGTAAGAGTGCATAAGTTTTGCATAATGTTATTATTTTTGTCGGAGTTCAATTTAATTTTCATTTAATATGCTAATATGCTTGTTGACAACATATTGCTATTATTTCTATGTTCAATAATGTCTACTCTTTTATTAAATCAATAAAAAGTACAGTTAAAAACGTCATTAAGGTTTAAGACTAAAAGTTATTTATTCATATGGCTAAGGTATGGAATATAATTAAATTATGTTGCTAATTGTTATTTTTTTATTTTAGGTCTTTTTGAACCATAAATATTTTTCAATTTAATCGACAAGTGCTTAAGTAGTTTTTTTAAAGCTACAAGCCGCTTGCCCTAAATATTACTTATTTATCCGTAAGATTATAACATTTTGTATAATAGCTATTTTGCATACATAATATATATGCCGTACTAAAAAAACTACAATTTTATATGTTTAACAAATAACAATATACAGTCTAACCATAATTTAACGAAATACTCTGCATGACGAATTTTATAATGAAAACTTGAAATTTGCGTTTTTAAAGTTATAACATTGTAATTGAACAATATAATTTTATAATTGAATATTAATATTTGGGCATCAGAGCTTTCAAAATTATTAATTTATAAAGTTTCGGAAACAATAACCTGCTTTGAACACTATTCGTCGTCGATTTATAACGAAAAGAAACTATTTGATATATTTAGTTCTAATAATTAATTCTTTAAAACTTTGAAGATTTCTATACATAGATACTCGTATTGTCGGAACGGTATGGAAGTGGTGCGGTGGTACCCTATTGAGCACAGTAATTTTTAACAACCATACTTGATTGTTGCTAAAATTTAAATTCAAAACATAAAACATTAATAAAAATGGCCACGTTGCACCTTGCATGTATTTCTGTGTTCACTCGTGATGTGTTTTAATATATTTTAGATTTTATAATGTTATGTGCTATTCAAAAATGTACGAGTATCTTGGCTAAAAGTAACATAGTAACTCCAAACTGAAAATTCATCGTCAATTTTTTTAATTGAAATACAAAACTATTACTTTTGTTAATAAATTAATGCAAGTCATTAATATTAGAAAAATTATTTGGATCTAAGTATGACATACATAAATAAAGATCTTTATGTTTTTCAAATTTGTTTCTTAAACTAAATTGATTCTTAATTAATCTAAATTTGTAATAATCACGAGGATTCTTATCACGTATTTCAATATTTTTCATTTATTATCATATGAATTATGAAATAACAATAATTTAACAAATTATTATTATTATTATTATTATTGTTTTGAAATGCAATTTATAATCCGCATTTTTGAGTAGTGGACACCGGCCCAAACTTTTCACATTTTCACCGACCCATCGAGTTTTGCTCAGTAACTCGGCGGCCCAATCCGGGCCTGGTAGGTTGTAGGCGGGTTAGTTTCTTCAATATTGCTGAACACTTGAAATCATATCTAAAAATGTAATGTTTTAATTTGAATAATACAAAATTGATAATTCGAATGTAGTTTTCTGAAACGCTACATCATCGAAATCCGTAGTGGGTGATTTTGCAAAACCGTGCCCATTCTCAAATATATTAGTATTGACTTAGGCATCACGGAGCGACGGCGGCGGTGCAAAGTGAATTCCTGGACACCTGAACGACAGCTCGCTCTGCCGGTGAACTAAAAACTTTCGTTGACCATATGATCGTTTTGGCGGCGTTGCGCGCACGTGAGTTTTGCGCGAGACAACTGCGAACCCCCTCCCAGTTTTCATAATCGTTATCATGGTGAGTGGTGGCGGGACGCGTGCCATGCCCGTGATAAGCCATATTATGATTGATAACGGAGTTTAGTGGCCGAGAAATCCGTCGTATCCGGTCGAGACGACGACGATTACGCGTAATGCAAAAACTTAAACTACATCAGTGACGGGATTCCGACGAAAAGGAAATATTTCAAGACCGTGAAGAGTAGTGCCGTAGTGCGATAGGATCCCCCTACACACACACAACCGGAAAACTCGTGTTTTTCGTAATAATTAATATTCATATAATTTTTCCTTTGTCCGTTCTCGACGATTTTTTATTGTTATTATAATCATTTTGTTTCTCCTTACTATCGTTAATTCGACGCCCGACACTCGTGTACGTTTTTACCGGACCCGCGGAACGCCCGGTGCACGATGACCGTTGGTGAACTACATCTGCTGCGGTACCACAGGGCCAACACGACCGCGTTCCGTTCTGCAGCCCCGTCAACATCGCGGTGAGAGGGCAAACCCTTTCGAGCACTGCAACTGCGGTCCCCACGTGGCCGCCGCCCCGCCTTAGTCGCGTAAGTACCCGAGTTGTACACCTTCTATTTGTACGGCAGAAAGTCGCACACTAACATTGTGCGCTTGTTGCGCTGTTGTATACGCAATTGTTGTTATTCGCATCGGATCGCACGGCGGGCGACGGTATCTCGTCGTTGGTTTGGTTGTAGTAATAACGATAATATTATAATTAATAATAATATGAACGGAAGGACCGCCGTTACGTATCGCTGTTGAATTGGCGAGTTGGTCAGTACAGAGGAGTTGGCATCGGGCCCCCCTCCCACGCACTCTGTACACAGGTACGAAACGCCACTCGCACGCGTGCATCTCATCGCGCCCCTTCCGCTTTTCCCGCCCAAAAATGGGCATCTCCCGATCGCCCGCCACCACCGCCGCCGACGTCCTCTCACCCTCACGGCAACCTTGGCCTCGTTTCCGTACCCGGACGTGTCCGATAACGTTGTGTCAGGCAATTGGTGACGTCACGGACGCGCGCTGTCTATTGCGCCATCAGGAGGATAATGACGTGCATTGTTGTATTCGCAGTCGCGTCGATATTGTCACATCGTTATTTCGCACGGGCGGGCGGGGCGTGGTGATAATAATTGTTGTTGTTAAACGACCACATACCATATAGGTAGGTGTCGATGTGGGAAATGTGGCTGTGCCGTGTCATCAGTGCAGTGTCAAACCGCATTCCCCCCCCACCCTGTCCCCGATTTTTGCACCACCAACTGGAATCGCAATCGCATGGTTTACCGGTACTCGTGGGCCTAGTACAACTTACCAAGTTTTGGCCCCAAATCTAACATTTCCTTTAATGCTGGAGCACAGCAATGTAAGCACATGATGTTTTTAAAATAATAATGCTGTGTCGTTTATAATATGTGGCCTACAAACAGTTGAATCATAAAACTGCAACGTTAAGAATATACAATATGTTATACAATATACAATATGTTTATTATAACCTTTAATCCTATATTTCTTAATTAGCTATAATTTTGAGGGAAATAATGATTAAAAAGCATACTTACTACCAATTTTGTTTACCTGTGTTGTTGGTGGGCCCCTTCTTCATTGAATAGACGTTGTACAAATATCCCGTTTGGCCTTGAATAAATATGACCCTGTATGGTAAAGTGTCTAAACCTGGTAGGACTCTTTTGTTGACATGAAGAAATCTCGTTGACATGCCGATTTGTCAGACAACGTAACAATTACAGTTGGATAGGTCTATACAAGTGCAATCATCTTGAATATTAAAAGACTACCTACTTACCTACTATATTATAATACACTTTGAAGACAATCAATATCATTACGGTGCTTCTTCTTGCAAAAGGGACCTAACAACTATACTTGGACTTTTTTTGGGACAACACATTTTCCATAATTTTAATTTTTAAATTTCAAATCGAATTTATTGTTAAAAGTTTAACAACTACGTTAAACTACGATTTAATATCAAATTCAAAAAATGCATTGCTCATATCGCTTTTTTTCAGATATGAGATATTATGTGAACTGTATTCTATCTTACACCTATTATGTAACGAGATTTATATATTATATATTATTATATTTTATATAATTTATTTATATATTATATTTATATATTATTTTTCATACAGTAATCATGGGTCGGTATAAGTATGAAAAACCAATTTTTTCAACTATTAATTAAAAACACCTAGTTACTGGCTAGATATATCATAGATAGATCTCCTAGTAATAATCCCCCCTCTCTCCCAAGTAAAATCAAATATATAGAATTGCCTATCTCAGAGAGGTTAAACACAAATATTGACTATGATTTTGGCTACAGCTCAGCCTGCTTATTTTAATCCAGATAAATCAATTCATTCGTTTTGCTCACTTATATATGACATTTCATTTTTAACATAAAAATATGGTTCTTGTAACTGCACAACATTTACATATGAACTGCATATTTTGTGCATAGCTC
The DNA here is from genome assembly GCA_025469195.1 of Chaitophorus viminalis. NCBI lineage: Eukaryota > Metazoa > Arthropoda > Insecta > Hemiptera > Aphididae > Chaitophorus > Chaitophorus viminalis. Next base: position 237,520 of record JAIPRK010000315.1, read on the forward strand.
TGGCGTGGTTCTATTTACTTTATTGACGGCCGATACAATTCAAAATCTATTTATCTTATTGCATTCAATATTTATTGACATCGTATATTCGAAAACCTTTATCATCTTTAGTCGGTTCAATAAGGTTTTATTAAAATATTATATTTAAATTTTGGTTATTGACTGTCGATTTTCATAAATCTTAAATCATTAATAAGAACTGTAGTTTTAAACATAAGAATAAATAATTTAAGTAGAATAGGTACCTAATACAAACCTAATGTCCTCATTTAAAATTAAATAATACATTTACAATATTAAAAAATAATAATAATAATCACATAAACAATAAGTAAATTAATGTGAATATAAATTATTAAGGGCTACTATTCTAGTATTAAAAATTATTATTTTAAATTATATTCATGATATAATTTATAATAATATAATACTTAATCATATATACTTGAAGTTGGTGAGTTAAAAATCAATGAAAATTAATTATCAAATATATCAAAGAAAGTAACTCGTATTATTCGTATTCGTAAGAAACTCGGGATACTTAAAAGTACGTCTACTTTTTTGTCCATTTATTGTCTTTCTCATTTTTATTTTATTGAAGTTGATTTTAGTTTAAAGCTTTATATCATAATAATATTTTTGAATTGACCTTCATTAATAAATTTAGTTCTGATGTTATTTTAGATTTCTTATTTCATATTTTAACAACTTGTATATTCACTTCATATCACCAGCTTTTATTTACGTAGGTAAGTTAAATTAACAACAATATATTATGTACATTGTATAACTAAAATTTATGTGTGTGAATATTAAAAAAAAACAAAAATAATAGTAGGTATACATTATTACTATTCCTCATCAGTAAAGATCAATCCCCTATATGCGACATATGTCAAACTTGTATTACAATAAAACATATTTTTGAAGAATGCCAAATACACGAACCAACCCGAACACTGCTCAACCTACCACGCAACATCAAAGAAGCCATAAATGAAGAATCAACTGTAAAAACCATAGAATTCATCACCAAAGACAATATTATTAATAAAATATAGTTTTAGTTCAAATTCAATGTAAATTTATTTAAATATTCTATTATAAGTCTAATGTTGGCTAATAACCTTAGAAGTTGAAGCCTGTAAACCTTTAAATAAAAAAAAAATATGAGAAATGTAATTCTGAAAATATTTATTAAAACCTTTGTACACGGGGCACTTATTTATATATAATAAAAAAATATTTTCAAATTCTAAGTGAAGTGAAGAATGTATATTAGACATACCTACCCATGATGTGTGTTTTTTTTTTGAATTTCCTCAAAGTTATGTTCAAAAGGAATGTTCTAACCTGCTAAAGTAGAAATAGAGTTTCTGATTGTGGTCAATTTTAAAACTTCTCAACAGAGTTTACCAAATATTAAACGAAAAATTAATAAAAAGGAAACATTTATTGTATAACCATATAGGTAGGTACCGCAGTTTTTAATAAAACCTATTTTTTTTTCTAGTTTTTTTTTCAAACCCGGAACTTTCACCGAATACGTCATTATTTTATGAAGATTTGGAAAATGTTGAATTTTTTTGCTAAAGTATTTAAAGTTAAAAGAATTTGTAATTATCATGTATTTCGTAATATGTCGATAAAACAATTTTGGTAAAAAAAAAAAAATCTTAAAAATTTAATACCTACAAAGTTTTATGAAATCATAATTGTTTTTAAAAGCTGTTGAATTTTTAATTTTGAAAAACTTAACGTAAATTAGAAGAATCTTCAAAATGTTTGTAATTATACATTAATAAAAATTTCAATTTTAATACTTTATGCTTGAAAATTGAATATAATTGTATGCACAAGTTTTAATTTATAGAGGCTACCTAGTCAACAAAAAAAAGTTAAACGAAAAGTCACAATATAATATCATAAGTAATAGAAAATATAATTTAAATGAAATATATATTATATAATACAATAATTATTTTAACTGTTATTATTAAATTAATTAAATAAATATTTTAATCAAAGAACTCCAAAGATTATCCAATTATATTTGTTTTGTAAAAGTTTGTTTGATCTATATAGAAGTAATTATTAGATAGGTACTTTTACTAATATAATAATATAAACATCTTAAAGCATAGAGGCTGATGCGCTCATCAGATTAGAATCTATCTTATTAGAATAATATTCTCTGATTCCTCAGTAACCACCTCTCACCAAATTCCTATATATTTTACTAAACTTTATTATCTCGCCTTTTTTTCAAATTAAAATTGGAATGTACATTTGTGATATCAATCTATTAGTGGAATTGAATGTAGGCAGGTACATAAAATGATAATTGAATAAATAGATAGATTCATTGATTCCAATTATAGCATTAGTCTACTCTTTGACCATTATATTCTTCTCTTCCTGTATGTGTCGTCACTTCCCCTTCCCACACAAAAAATGTTTGTCTAGTATTCTAATCTGCATTACATGCAACTTCCTGTATACCATGTATTCATTTGTGTGTGTGTAAGTTTGGAGTCACACTCACAAGTCATTCATAAAAAAAAGCAATAATACAATGAACACACCTAGATAATAGAATTTAGAGTTGAACTTTGTGAATAAAAAATGAATGGGCTTCAATCGAGCCCGCTAGGTCATTCGTCAATGGTTTATATTCATGAGTATTATTTTGTATTATTTTTTGTTTATTTTTTTTTTACATTTTAAATTTTTTTTTAATGAGTACACAATGCGTACAGTATTCACTATAATATTCATCGAACAATAACCATAATTATCACATACAATAATTTTATAGTTATTTTGGCCACATGATTTCCATTCGTAGGAGATCCGGAAGTTTACATGTATTTGAGTATGGTCAATTAATTTAGAAATCTGATTGGTTAATAATATGAGAACAAATTTTAACGCAGATTTTCGTGGGTACAATATTCATCACCGTCAAATTTACAACTAAGAATCGAATATAATATCTTTTATTATTAATAATAATTACAACATATAATATTTGTGTTGTATATTGTTTTAATTTTAACTTTTATTACATTTTTAGGTACCTAATAGATGCATTTTTTATAATGTTAATTTCTATGATTTAACTGCAGTTTTTAGGTGTTTAACTCCAGAATTAATTATCTATATATCTGTTTTTATTTACCTAATAATAATTCGAAATAAATAGCATTTCAACTAAATGTTTAGAACAATATTATTGTCTTACTCCATCAGTGATTCATAACAAAGGTAGTATAGTATTTTTTTAAATTTTAACCTCACACAAATTATTATGACAGTAATTATTTTTAGACGTATTATTTTCATTAAAAATAACCCGACATCTTGGAACTATCAGAGTTACTACACTATTTAATAATGAGTAATATTTTTACTGCAGATTAACGAATTCTGACTGTAGTATATTATCATAACTGCACTTCAATAATTATTGTGGTTATATAAAAAAAAAACATTATAGGTTGATCGCTAATGAAAAGTTATTACAGCTCTTAAATTCTCTGCCAGCTGAGGTTGTTAGTATTTATAAGAAATAAAATTATACCGATTTCAAAACAATATCGCTGAAAATTCTCCAAGATTGACAAAAAGTATCACTTGCATACTGTCGAGCTTGATTACGCACAGTTCTCGATAAATTAACTGGATATTGTTATTAATGGTTTACATAAGAAAAAATTATCCGGTTTCTCAACGATTTTACGACTGCACCCGGGGTTGTTTTACTAGTATTTATCGCAGGTTGTTATCTCCCCCATAACGAAACAAACAAGTCATTACTAAACGTTTATCATTACGAGCGATTATATTTGTAATAAAATGTGTGGCATTGAGTTTTGAGTAAATATGAAAAGCAAAATAAGAAACACGTGTTTTCTCGCTGAGCATATAAACATCTTCTCTAGATTTGAATCTGAGAAAAAAGAAATTGTTTCCGGTTTCTATATGTTTACGACCTTGACGGTTTAATTTTCCACGTTTCGAAATTTAAGTAGTAGGTGAGTAGTTTTTTTTGTCGTCTTGTCCAAGACTGGCAGAAGGAGGAGTCTATAAGCACGTATAATTTGGCTGATAGATGGCGGTAAGAGTATAAGCTAAACGAACATACTAGAATATTGTAAAAAGTATACATTATTGTTAACTCTGCAAAACACGTGGTACGATCATCATTCTCATTTTTTACGTTCAAAATAATACTTCAGTTACATCCGCTATCGGTATACATAGTATGTAATATTTACGAATCGGTAATACGTATTTGAAATTCATCCATGGGAGGGAGGTGGGTGTGGTTTTAAATCTTTATGCAGAATAACTATTCGTGATTGTGCAGAGGATTTTTCATATTTCATTTCCGTGAGACAGTGAAAACATTTAACGTTGAAATGATACGATATTTTACATACACACGTAGTAAAAACTTTTAGTTTTTCTAAAATATTATAGTACCTTGCTGCATTTGTGACAAATCGGTAACAAATGTTAAATATTTCCAAGTTACGCCTACGTTATTACTCAGCGAAAAAAAATAAATATAAACGACACAAATCGTACAAGGTGATCATTGCGTTGTCGGTGTATCGTAACAAAACAACGACCTCGGCAATGTTAATAACTTTTCACGAAACGATACGATATACATACGCAATATTGTATTTTATTTTATAGTTTTCGTAAAGATTCCGCCACCGCCGCCGCGTCATTGATTGCCTATAATACGAGACTCACGCCGTTACGGTTCCGCGTATACGTCGGCATTGTCCCGCCACCGTCGTCGACCAAGTCGTATATTGCATTGTACCTAGAAGCACCGCTACAACATCACAATAATAATAGTAATGATAATAGTAATAATAATAGTAGTAATAATAATAATAATAATAATAATAATAATAGTAATAATAATAATAATAGTAATAGTAATAACATCATACTGTCGTCGTACGCACGATGGCGGCGGAAGGGTCGACGACGACGGGCACGGCGCGGCGGTGTTTCCTCGAGTACAATGACCCCGACAGCGGCGGTGCGCACGCAACACTACGCGTACGCGCGCGTGTATGTTCCCGCGTTTCCCGCCACGACGGCCGTCGCCCTCGAGCTAGGAACATGTGGCGGCGGCGGCGATCGCGCTCCAACGGCTTCGGGGCGACAACAGGAACATGTTTTTTTTGTTATTTTTTTTTTCAAACATTTTTATCGTCGTTTTTTTTTTGTTAAGAAAATGCAATATCATCGCTACCGCGGGTAGAACGTCCTCGTCATCGCTTGAGTTTGACCACCCTGAGCTATAATCATCGTATTATACAATAGTTGATTCCTACACAATAATAATAAACAATATAATATTAGCCTTCAAAACAATTTAGTAATTATACCATTTTATCAAACAAACCAAGTATCATCAGTATGAGTAAATGCACTTCAATTAGGGCGTTAATGTTGACGGTCATGATTAATGCAGAAAATCGGTCATTATACTCATTTTAAATCATTCGGCGAGTATTGCATTTATTTGCTAATTGTAGACTTTTATTTATTTAATCTTATATCATAAACGCCAAAATATCGCTTCCTTAAAGTTACAATAACTAGGTACCTATACAATATATGGTATAATATGCCTTGTTTATAATATTTTCTTAATATTATATAATTGAAAAGGTTAGAACTAAGGATTGCATATTTCGGTAAAAACATAGAATCCTTTTAGTTTTAAAAATGATAATGTATAATGCAACGGAAATTTAATGATATGGGTCTGGAGTGTAAAATCTATATTGAACAAAACTGTTGAAGATATTTTTATCTATTTCTTTGTAATTATTATAGTAGTACCAATAAATATATATATTGTATAATGATTATACGTATTATAAACCTGCTGTAGAACCAATGTAAATTCCTAATGGGAATATCATATACCTATGTGGTTTATTGTAGAATGAACAAGGACCATATATAATATGCTCGTTATATAATGTATGCAAGAGGGTTCAATTGGGTTTTAGCCATCTTATACGACAGTCAATTAAGTAGGTAGGTATTCGAAATTATAAAAAGAATGGTGCAACTACACGGTATAGCCTACATATAATAATATTATAATGTTGGCTTACATTTGCACGCATGCGCAAAGGTCAGAATGGCACAGCAGTGTTATTGGCAGCACCGTCCGTTTAAATCTCTGCATTGTGCGGCGGCCAAATTCATGATTAATTAATACGTATGCTGCAATTGCAATACTTGACAGATACTGTAATAATCGGTATTTGTTATTTATTTGGTCTAACAGTTTTAGTTAAGTTATGTATGTTTTCGCCAAAAGCGACGCCATATGAAAGAAAAAAAATTGCAATACTAATATAGCGTGCTCTCGCGATGGGTGCGCAAAAGACGAACACGAAAATGACGATCGGAACATGGCCGGATCGGTATTATTGAACGATAGCGAAAATGCAATATTGTTTATTTCGGAACTGCAGTTATCATTGCAGTGCAGCCTGGCGTATAGCAGCGAGTTTATTGACTGCAGCAGCCGTTGTGCGGGTGTGGTCGATCGTTGACCATACCTATAAACAAGAACGACCTTGAGGATGTAATCGCGGTATTGTTGTACGACGCATATAATAATATGCTGCATGCGATGCGTGCGTATAATAATAACTGTCGTATAATATTACGTACAGTATGCCTTAAGGTTGTTACAGTGCGTACCAATATAGGCACTATAATAGTACAATCGGCTCTGGGGAGGACGGGGAATCGGTGCACGCGCAGCTTCAGGCTCACACCACCCACCCCCATCTATCATCTGTACCCGGACAACCATCGTCATCGGTGCGCGCCGCCATCACACGTGGTATACTCGTAGATATAATAATAATAATAATAATAATAATAATAATATGGTTATGATTCAAGTTGAACGTGTTTAACGTAAGTTTCTGAACTTTGCAGCGTACAAATTAACAATTGATTGCCCATCCCATGGTTATTCTCCAGTTATGCATCGGCTTGGCTTGAATACATTAGCTGACGGAAGACTTGAAGCTAATTTGTTTTTCCTCAGGCGTCTTGTCGATGGCCCTATTGGGTCTCCCGAGCTTCAAAGTACCATATTTTCATTTTCGTCAACTAAATCTTCTTTCCTTGCCTAAATGCAGTATCAACTATGCTAAAAACCAGCCATTATACTGCATGATGATTATAGCCAATAAGGACCCATTAGCTCTACTAAATTACTAATTATTTGTACACATACTATATACATTTACAATATATTATAATTTGGGCACGTCCAAGGGTGCCCGCAGGGGGAGGGCAAACGAGACCATTGCCCCCCCTGGGAATTTTTAACTGTACTTTAATATCATGCATGATATTCCATTTTACCATTTAATAAAATATGTAAAAATATTGTTTAAGTCAAATTATTAAACATCTAAATATTATTATTTTATTATTAAATATTACTATTAATTTGATTCTACTATTATTTAATTAGTGAGTATATAATATTTTAAGTAATTTTTATCTTGCCCCTGATGGGATTTTATCCTGTGGGCGCGCTTGGGCACGTCCCGCATTGTTATGTAAATAAAAATAAAATAAATAAATAATAATATATAATATAATGTTTATATAAATACTTTTAACAATAATATATTATATGTTATTAAATAAGATTTTTATTAGTACTCAAATTTCACCATACAAGAGGTTATATCCTCAGTGGTGAATTGGGCTATTATACCTCTATAGTTTTAGATTTTGAATGGAGTGATGGAATCTATTGGTTTTACAATGATGTGATTTTTTTAGACTCTGACTTTTCTGATAGGAAAGTGAATGTAGATGGTACTTGGGCAAGTCAAAAATCCAACTTTTTCAATACTTTTTTAAAAAATCGAAAAAAATTACGAAAAAACGGGAAATTTTACGCAAAATCACGTTTTTACAAACTACATTTTTTTAAAATGCTCTAACTCAAAAACGAAAAACCGCAACAACATGAAATTTTCACCAAATCTTTATATTGGTGTTATCTATACATGGTTAAGTTTTCAAAGTATTTTGAAATATTTTGACTTATTTATAGACAATTTAAATTTTCGATTTTTGTAATTTTTTTTTTTTAAAACACCTATAAAATTTAATTGGCTGGCCGAAAACTCTCGAAAATTTAATACAAGGTTTATAATAAGCTTAACTTATCTTCACTAGAAACTATCGGTGATCGTTTCACTCAAATTTTTTTATAAGCTCATTAAGCTCAAATTTGTATAAAATGTGTCAAGATCACAAAATCACTATAATTTGCAAGTTATTTTGTAGATAAAAATTCATAAAATTTTTTCTGTTTATACTTAAGGTTCAAAATTTTGACACTAGTTTGTCCATAAGCTAATCTTCAAAAATATATTAAAACATTTCTACCGGACCAAAAGGAAAAAAATTTATGACTGTTTTAAATTTAAATTTTTACGAAATTGCATTATAATTCAATTTAAATATAAAATACTATATTATTATATACACATTTTAGACAAACATAT